>CABHPR010155311.1:1242-19959 GCA_902168415.1 Peromyscus melanophrys | reverse complement strand
ACACACACACACACACACACACACACACACACACACACACACACACACCACATACACACACCACACACACACACACACCATTCACACACATACACCACATACACCTTTTAAATCTTTTTTTTTAAAGTATGAACTGAGAGTAAAGTATTATTCATTGCTAAGAGCAGGTCTTGATGAGTCCCTTCATTAAAAAAGGTCACCTTCTTGACTTGTGTATTTTATGACATGAGAAGTCTCTTAGCCGCACAGAATAGCCTGTTATTTATTAAATGGACCATTATAGACCATTATAGACCATTATCAGTCAGTGGGGTTGATTACTTTTAGTCTCCTGTGAAACTATTTCCCTAAGTTAAAGATGCATAAACAGAGGTCTGTGCTTGGGTGGAAGCTAGATGTGAGAAGGCTTTGGGAATGAACTACTGCTCGCAACGACCCTAAGAGAAAGACAGGTTGTAACGGGGATTTCTGTGGGATGAGCTCTGGAATAACCATACAAAGCAGGTTAAATCTAAAGTAGGTAGTTGTCCAAACAGTATGCGTTTGCAGGCAATTGGGATTGTACTCAGAAAGTGCACATCCTTTATCTCAGGTGCTCAAAAAAAAAAAAAAAAAAAGGCAACCTGAGCGGGGATGGGGGCCAGCAGCTGGCACAAGGTCCCAGGAGCGATGGGTAGGATAGACTGAATAGGGCACCAGGCATGGTCTTGGATCTAGATCAGTGTGAGCAAAACTCTAGGTGCAGGCCCTCCCCTCAGACTAATCTTACTGGCTGCACCCCCTCCAGACTCACATGTGCGTTCCAGAGGGGTTTCAGCCTGGTGGGAGGCAGTGAAGAGACCCCACTCTTCACATCTCACCAAAGCCCACAGAGAAGCTCCTACAACAAGCCAGTCATCACCGATGCTGGAGTTTAGGACTTATTAGTGACATGAGGGGACAGGTGCCCCTGGGGATCTACGCCCCCAAAAGCTCCCCCCAGCACTAGGCACCCACATTTTCAGGTTCACTTTGGAGAGGAACGCCGCCCGCCAGTTTTCACGCCTTCCCGAGTCCATCGTGGGTTAAAAAAAAAAAGGCTGGGCGAAAGGTGGGCGGCTGGGGTAGGCTCCATCTCTGGGCCCCCGCCGCCGCTGCCTCTCCTGCGATGCTGATGCCTGCCTGCCGCTGTGTCGCCTTGGTTCTCCAGCGTGCGGCGCTGTGCCCGCTTTTATCCCGAGAGGAGAAGCGTCGCTTAGTGCGCTGACAGCGCGGTTCAGTCGGTGGGCATGAAGGAAGCCCAGTAGCATTCATTCAGTCTGCGGCTTTCATGAAGTCTCCCTACGAGGTCCTTCACTTTGCTCCTAAACGTGGATTTTTTTCCCCTACCATTCTAGGCTCGCTCCCCCTCCTTGCCACCGGACTCCCTCCTCCGTCCCTGCCCACACGCACACTCCTCTGCCCCGCGGTGGCCCCAGCGCCCAGCCCTCCAGCCAGAGGGAGCCAGTCACCAGACGGCAGCACCTGGCTGGAGAGGTTGGGCGGGCAAGGGTGGGGATCCGCGGGAAACGGCGAGCCGGGAGCTGGAGCAGAAGCTGGACCGACCGCGATCAGAAGAATGGAGTCTCCCGACAGCCTGCCGAGGCTGATGTGAAATAGGACCATCTGCTTCCAGTTGGTCTGTTTCCCTTCTTTTTGTATTTTCTTCCCTCGCCATTCACAGTGGAGTGAATTATTAAATCTTGCTCCGTTCCAAGAGAGGCAGGCGATCACGATGGAGTGAACCCACCCAGTCCGCCACAAGGTAAGCAGTGCGCTAAGTTGCTGGAAGGCTAGGAGCTGGCATGGATCCCAGCCAGATGTTCCGCGTCCTAGGATCCCCGAGCCTTTGGGTCCTGGCTCCCAGGTCCCCAGCCCCACTGTGGCTGCGTGCATTCCCCGCTCCGAGGAGACATGAATGCTGAAGTCCACCAGAGGCAGGAAAAGCTAGTTACATAACCTAAAGGAAATGTGTCTCATGGGTTTTCATTAGCAGCTTAAAAACTCGCCTGGGGGGCGGCGGGAGGAGGGGTCTGCCTGCCCTGGGCGCGAGAGAATGGGTCAGTTACTATGGCCCTCATTTCAGCACCTCTGGTGAAGACCAAACACACTGATGATCGGCAGGCAGGCGCGGCTGGCGGGTGTAGGCAGGGAGAGTTAGGAAAAGCCCATTGTCTTGGTGGAAGGCTGTAGCCTTGCTCTGTTTTGGCATAAAGAGGAGAGAATGCGAAGGAGGAAAAGTGAGGAGAAGGGAGGAATAAGCCATGAGACAGGGGAGGACTCCACATGCTTTCCATCAATAAACCCGAGATGTAGCATACTGATTGAAGACACCAACTAAGAAGATGTCTCCACAAGTAAACTAACTGAAAGGAGGGAGCACCTCGGATCAAACGAGGTGTTTATAGCATTTAGGGGGCTGGGTGAATCTTACTGACTTAGCTGGGTATGTATTCATTTGCAGCAAGACGTTAAGCTTGGGTTAGTTTTTTAACTGAAATGGCATTCGTATTCCCCAAGCCTAATGAAGCCCTGGGTGGATCCACAGGTATATACAGGGCTCAATATGGAAAGACTCTTAAGGGGAAAACAGATCTTCATAGAAACGATCACAGAAGCCAGGTGAGCTCAGTGGGGAAGGGAATAACACAATTTTCCAAAGAATCTCTTCTCCACCTCTACTCCCCCCAAACACACACAAAAAAGAGGGGAACCCCTCCAGAGTCTAGGAGTTGGCAATCCATTGCATCTTTAAGGCGCCCCCGACTGCTTTATCCAAAGTCTCGGGGTCCTGGGGAGCACACAGGTACCTAGCACTGAGCCACTTTTCTGCAAAAACTGTGCCCTGGCTACCTTTCTCTTTTGCTGAAAAACAGAGAAAGGAAATATCGAAGAAAGTGGGCTTCCTACCGTCAGGGCTGAGCTAACTAAGCTTCGCCCATTTTGCCTGGAGAAGGAAGGAGCCGAGTCTCCATGACGACCCGGATGGGAGGGGACAGAGCAGCTCCAGTGACAGGAAAACCGTTGGACAAAACTTTCTTGGCTCCAGGCAAAGAAATGCCCGCCGTGTGCCCTATGGGGGAGGGTCCTAGGGCATCACCTGGGCCCAGCTCCCTAGGGGTGACCCGTGAGAGGGTACTAAGACCAGGCTCTCCTCCAACACAGCAGAAGTTTCCCATGCCCGCGAACGCGGTTCTGAGCAAGCTCCCGGTTCAGCACCAAGGCCAGAGCAAGGTGCAGGCGGGTTCATCTCCCTAGCAGGATGGCTAGCAATCCAGCTAGCAAGCTCTAGAGATTTTTGGTTTTAGGAAGGCAATCGTGTCCTAAAAAATTACCTGCTTGTGCTGAAAACGGGTGTCAGATTACCCATGGAAGTACGTGACACACAGGAGACAGCAAATCAACCGTTCCATGCATGATGGTGCACCAAAGTAACCGTTCAAAATAAAAAACACTGGAACTACAAAAGACTAAAGCTGACCTAAGAATGGAGAGAAGATCCCTCCTCAGGGGAAGGGAAACACTACACACACAGAGAGAGAGAGAGAGAGAGAAAGAGAGAGAGAGAGAGAGAGAGAGAGAGAGAGAGAGAGAGAGAGAGACAGAGACAGAGACAGAGACAGAGACAGAGAGACAGAGAGACAGAGAGACAGAGAGACAGAGAGAGAGAGCCTGAAGAAACAGTTGAATTTGAACCAAGTGTCTCGGGCTCACAGAAAGCACCCATTGGTCCCTGCTCCTCTCATACTCTTCTGTAACTTTGTGTTAGACACAGTGTCAGGAAGGTGGTGTGATGGCATCCTGATCAGTATGGGACCAGCCAACCAACTCCTGCCTAGGGTCCTTAGATCCAAGAGAGTGAAGAAGCAGTTTGCTCTTCATTCAGACTTGGCTGGATCCTCAGCAAAGTGGGGAGCTCTTGGGCTAGGGAGGTAGAAGCCTGTAGTGAGGTCTTGGAGCCAGCGTGTGAGCAGAGCAGCTGGTTTTCCAGGATCACAGACACAGCAACGTGGACAGGATCATTCCTGTCAATGTAGACAGGAGAACCTGTGCAGGGGAAGGGGTTTACTATTCAAGCTCATTTGGACATTGATCCAGGTGAGTACAAGGATCCACTCAGTCTTACCTTACTGGAAGCTGGCCTCTGCTTTGCTTTTTCCATCAGTGGTCCTAGGTCCTCACTGATCATGGATGATGAAGAAAATAGTGCAGGCAGTTGTATGTCAAGTAAAAAAAAAAAAGCCTTGAACAGTGGCATCTGAGCGCAGTGGGTACAGTTTAAATTGTGGAATTTCGCCAAGGTTTAAGGAGTAAAAGAAATGCCAGAAGCACTTCTAGGGTACCCCCTGCTGTTTTCCTCTCAAGGACTCCTTTGTGTGTGAGATCTTGAGCTGGCCCTGACTTGTTATTCATAAAGGTAAACACAGTGAACTTGGGTATACAGCTGGTCATTCCAACACCACGGATGTGTTGTTGTTCCTAAAGATAATGCATGCGGAGTACTTGGATGTGGCTAGAGCAATGTGTTGACAGCTGTTAGACTTTCTCACTCGTCTCTAGCTAGCAAAGGTAGAGCTGTGCATTCTGAACATGGACAGAGGGATGAGAGATTATAACGTTGCTTGAATTTCAGATCCTGATGGGTGTTGACAAGTTTAGCCATGTTTTAATTTATACAGCTTGTTATCTGAAATAGAAGTAATGTGTAGAGTATTTTGGGACTTAAACAAGCTGTACTCTGGCTTTGATCCATCTGCTATTACCAACAGAAGGGAAGTGAAGATCAGAAGCATGCAATAATGAAGACTGTTAGATAAAGAAAGTGGCCTGTCTGTGAGTTTTAAAGTTCAGATCCTCTCACAAACTTTAGAAGAGATGGCTGTGTATAAACCAAGCACAAGAAACTTCTCCATCTTTAGTTCCAGTGAATTCTATGTAATAATCAACCGATTTCTCAACCAGTAGCCTTTAGTCATGGTGGAGTCTAAGCTCGTAGACTAAGCACTAATTTTCCAAACTATGACTTACCTACTTCCTGGGTGGCTAATTACTCAACAAAGTGCCATTATATCCTTATGTAGCCAACAGCGCACTCCAGATTAATTGGTTTATCCATTGCAAGTAAGATTAGTTAAGGAGAAAAACTTCATAAAATCCATCCCTGTATACAGATCTGTTTTGAATTCTTCAAAAATTATACTGATGCCTCACTTTCACATTTCTGTAACATCAGCGAGCAGTGTGTTCATGTCTGCGGCCCAGGTCTTTTACTGCGTCTGTAGCACTTCCGGCGATGGTTTCCTCTGAGAAAAACCTCTGTGCAAGTGGTTTTGTTCTCTTGTGTTCCTCCCCCTCCTCTTGCAAACCACCTCTCCTTTACAGACTTTTTTAAAATAGAAAAATAGCTTTAAAGTGAACAGCAGGGAGGCTCGTTGACAATTAAAATGGGTGAATAAACCTGTATCGAACCTTAGCACTAACACTTGATGTTCACAAGCAGACAAAGAGTCTGCCTTCCAGGGTTCAGTGCTGATGGGAATCTGTATGAAGAGAAGCTCTGCCTAAAACACGACAAAACAAAAAACTCATCCTTGACTAAATAGAACAAAAGTAACATATAAGTTCCAAAGGAAAGTCGACCAGGGAAAAACCGAGTAAGAGGGAGGAGAGGAACACAGAGAAAGGCAGTTATTTGTTTTTCTCTGAAGTGATCATTCTTTCCAAATCACATTTTTAATGGCTTGTATCGGAACCTTGAGCTTGATGAAGTCAGATGTTTAAATGTAATTAATTTAGATTTAGAACTTAATGAGATGGTACGTACCTATTATTTCCTTAATTTGTAATAATTGTCACATAAGTGCCGAAAGAGAATTAATTCATCCTAGAGTTTTACGAAACTATGGAATCTGCTCATATCAGGAAAGTGGAATTGCTTGTGAAGACGAAAGAGTATTTCAGTGCCCCCAACCTATTAGAAGCTTCATTTCAGTTGTAGTTTCCATTCGCTGTCGTTGAAGTATTTGGGAATCTGGCAAAGTAGCATGCAGCCATTTGGGATAAAAAGTGTATCTTGAATAATGACAAATAGTTATTTCTAGAAATAGTTAGGATCCTTTACAGAAGGGATAATAGTGATCTCAGTTGATATGCTAGTGGAATTCAAGGTTCTTCCTTACAGTGCCCTAAACTGTGCACCTACTTGACATCATTCAATAGCATTAATTAGTGGCAACATTAGCTGCCTTTAATAGAGTTCACCTATCCTTAAGCGAGTTGTAAGGTGTAGCCTTCATGCAGCCATACCTCAGACTAATTATATTCATTTGCTTATTAATGGTTACTTAAACAAAAGCTCAGAGAATGACTTTGCTCAGTGATCAATGCTCAAATAGTCATTCAAATTGCTACACTATTCAGAACTCAGTAAGACCATCCATCGACTGCCCTAATCGCAACACAGAAAGCTCATGCTGAATCTTAACCAAATGCTGGTTGGATTCACACCTTGGCAGATGCACCCATGCTGAACTGGGATCCTTAACCCCTTCCTCCTTGTGATTTGTATAGCTCCACTACTCATCTTTGATCCGGGACTATGAACTGATGACACTTTTAGTGAATAGATTTTGGCTAACTCTCCTCCACCCTCCATCCCAGCATCCAATCCTTAGCCACAGAGATACCACTTCTGGTGTGAAATCTTAACAAAGGAACTGGTAGGTCCATCTGTGGGTTAAAGGATCCTCATCCAGGAGATGCTGTGGGAGACAACCTGAGAGCAGTAATGCTCCATGGGGAAAACACACTGGCAGGCTTAGTTAACCCCAGTTCCGGACAATTTATTTTTAAACTTCCGGGCATCTACTTCTTCCTTGTGCAGGACTTGTTTGTTGTTGTTTGTTTGCTTGTTTGCTTGTTTTTATTTCCTCTATGTCACCCATCAGGAATTCCTGTGTGTATGGCAGCATGCTTGGCAGGCAATTTGTTCCGTGGTTAAGAGCCCTGACTCTGGAGTCTCATAAATGTATTTACGTTGAGGTGCAAGTGTATCAGTCCCTTCTCTCTGGATTCACCGGCTGTAAAACAAAGGCTCATTACTCCCTTGAGCCATATACCTTTGCTGGCCAGCGGAGGCTCTACCCCCTGTGTCTTCCTCATTCAGAGATCTAAGCGGAAGGATCAGTCTGATCTGGAATGCTCCATTCCCAGGTGAGGGAGAGAAGAACGTTAGCTAAGCCACACCATTGCCAGTGGCTGATGGAATGGAGACATGGCTTTGCTCCCCAGTGAGGTATAACACAAGCCATTCAGCAAAATGTAGAAGGCTGATCACGGTAGCGACTCACATCTTTAATCCCAGCATTTGGGAAGGAGGGGCATGTCGATCTCTGTGAGTTTAAGGCCAGCCTGGTCTATCTAAAGAGCTTCAGACCATGCAGGGCTACGTGCTGAGACTCAGTCTAAAGTAAGATTTAAAAAGTGAAAAAGCAAAACATTCCAGAAGGTGGATAATTAGGGACAATTAAATAATCTGTGACACAAGTTGAGCCATCTTTGTGCTCTAGTTTTCCAGTCTATTCAATGAAACTATGACACAGGCATCTCCACAGGGGTGTCAGGAGGACCGGCCTACTGTGTGCAGTTCTGAGCAGCACCCAGCCTGAAGGATGCATTTTACAAATAGTGGACACTGTTGTGCCTTTGTTACCTGTGGCACTGGGCCAGTCCTCAGTGAGGCTGTGGGTGCTGTGTCACAGTCACTGCCCTTAGCCAAAGGTTCCCTAGGGTTTCAGCTACCCCAGAATGAATGTTAACATTTGTCTTGAGCCTTTTAGGATAGCACGCATTCACACAAGTTTTGTTAGAGTGTGTCGCTCTATTTTATTCATCCTATTATTGTTGTGGATTTCTCACTCTGCCTAGCTTGTGAGGCAGATGTTATCATGGATGTGTGTGTGTGTGTGTGTGTGTGTGTGTGTGTGTGTGTGTGTGTGTGAACAGTAAAGTATATACAGTATTTGACACTGTGAGTCGAGCTTCTTACCGTTGTCTCAGATTAGACCTCTCACAGAGAAAGGGGACAGCTCTCACCCGATAATCGCAGCAGCAGAAAATCCCCCAAGTAAACAATTGAACAAAATAGAAGGTGATTCTCACGCTTACAAATGGACTTTTGATGCTGTGTGGGGACCCACATGGATGGACTCCATTACTTTAAAACATGAATTACGTGTCCTGGTGTTAATGCCAGCTAGAAAACCAGAGAGAGAAGGCCACCACTCCTGCTTGTCTTTTTAGGCCATACTAACTGCAAGAAGACCTAGAAATCATAGTTAGCTCTGCACGGTAGAAAAGAAACTTCCAGAGACCACACATTGGATAGTTCAGCATATATACCCATTATAAATGTGTGACACCAAAGAAATATACCTAATACGAGTCAGGAATAAAAAAGGAGGGGAGGCAGAGCAGATGAGCTATCCCAAACACACGAAGGTTGGGGGTGTAGAATTTGGTGGTGCCCTAAGCCATTCTTGGGTAATGTATTATTTAAAATAAATTAGTTGGGATCTTTTGACTCCTGGAGTGGGTGTAGATGATGCTTAACAAAAGAGATGCAAATTCCTCTGACTTGACTTGTGCTTGCTGAACTGTTGGAGTAGACGTGAAGCAGAGCCCACTTCCCAGCTCTCGCTCAGGAGTGGCTCTCTAATCCTGACAATTACACCCACGCCGTGTCTAAGTGTGCTGTGGAATTAGATGCTGTCTCCCAACACTGGGTGCTCACTGTTGACTAGCAATTTTTGTTCTGTTTGGTATCACATAACTGTCTTTAGGTTAGACACTAGATGTGAGCTTGGGTTAAACTTGCCTAACAATAGTCCGTAGTCTCCTGAAAACAAAACACTCACTTTATGAGTGATATTTCAGAGTCTCTGTCTGCCTCTGGGACAGCAGGTACCCTTAGGGACTGAGATCTCCACCTTTCCACTAGAAGCAAGGGGCAGAGCTTGTGCAGAGGGGCAATATTTGAAGGAGAAGTACCATGGCACATGGAGAAGACTGAGAGGGAAGAAGTGAGGTGGTGATGGCCAACGTTTCCTTCGCTCACATCTTTCCCGCTCCCAAAATTCAGGTGTCAAAGACACAGACAAGGGATGGGGAGATGGCTCAGTGGTGTGAAGACCAGCATATGCAGCAGCCCACCTGTACTTATAGTACTCCAAAAGCAGAGACAGAAGATGCCTGGAGCAAGCTGGCTAGTTAGACTAACCATACTAGTAAACTTCAGTTCAACTGAGAGATAGACCATAACAGTAAATAACGTAAAGAGCAATCAAGAAAGACTCCAGATATCAACCTTGGGCATACACACACACACACACACACACACACACACACACACACACACACACAAACAACTCATACGAACACATACACACACATATACACATACAAACACACACACAAATACACACCACACACATACCTACAAATACACACACAAACACACACATACACACACACGAACAACTCATATGAACACATACACACACACATATACACACAAACAACTCATACAAACATATACACATACACACATATGAGCACACACATACACACACAAACAACTCATATAAACATATACACATACACACATACACACATACGAACACACACACACATACACACACAAACAACTCATACAAACACACACATACGAACACACACACACACACACACACCACACACACCAGAACAGTCATACATACACATATGCCTACACATATTACAACATGAGGGGGGGAAAGCCGTAGTCCACCCATGCAGGACCCAGCCTGAAATAGCAAATACCACCACAACAGGCCTTCCGTGGAGGGCTTAACTGAGCTAAAGAACTCTTGACCACTCTACATACCTTACCACTCCAAAGTAAATAACATCTCGTAGTAGGTTTATGCTTTATTTATGTGTGTGCGTGTGAGTGGGGTGGCAGTGGGGGTGTGCACGAGGGTGTGGCGTGCATCCACGTGTCTCAGTTGGTGTCTGTCTCTGTGACAAAACCCTGACCAAAGGTGCAGCAGAAGCACCTAAGAGGGCTTCCGGCCTGCCTCACCACCGTGGGAGCAGACACGGAAGGGCACAAGGACAAGAGCAGGGAGGGACAACCTACTCCAAACAGCTCACTGTTCTTGCAATCATGGATCCACCTCTGAGGACAAAGGCTTCCTCAGCAGATCCCTCCTAGCAGGCCCTACCTCCCAGCACTGCGGCACTGAAGACCAACTCTGGAGGACACACTCCAACTATAGCATGTCACCGACAGGATGTCCTCTGTGGTCGTCTGAATGTGGTTGACCCCCATAGTCTTGGGGGAAGTGGCACTATTAGGAGGTGTGGCTTGTTGGAGGAAGTGTGTCACTGTGGGGGCGGGCTTTAAGGTTTCCTATGATCAAGATACCGCCCAGTGTGACAGTCTACTTCCTGCCTTCTGGTCAAGATGTAGCCCTCTCAACTCCAGCACCATGTCTGCCTGCACACTGCCATGCTCCCTGTCATGGCGATAATGGACTGAACCTCTGAAACTCTAAGTGAGCCACCCCAATTAAACTTTTTCCTCTATAAGAGTTGCCGTGGTCATGGTGTGTCTTCACAGCAACAGAAACCCTAGCACATCATCCTACTCTCAAGGAAGGGCACACCCGTCAACTCACTTTCCTTTAAAAAAAAAAAAAAAGGCTTGCGTGCATGTGCTTGGGGAGTGTGTGTGCATGTGAATGTAGGTGCCTGTGGAGGTCAGAAGAGGGCATCAGATTCCCCGGAGCCTGAGTGACAAGCAGTTATGGCTGCCTGTTGTGGGTTCTAGGAACTGAACTCAAGACTTCTGGGCAAGCAGTGCATGCTCTTAGCCCTGAGCCTCCGCTGCAGCACCTGATGCTCTTTCTTGAAGTTCTCACACGTGAATGAGAGTCGGGGTCCCTGAAGAGCCAAAGCACATTGACAGCGCCAAACATGGCTCACTGAAGAGTCAGCAAAGTCACATATATCCAGTGTCTCCAAACTTGTCATCTCTCTCGGAGTGGCCAGGTCCAGCACAGTGAAGTGTCAGACAGAAAACAGGATGAGGAGGGCAGTGAAGGGGCTGTTCAGTTCCACACAGCCAGGGGTAGGACCCCTTCCCTGTCAAGTCTCTGGTCTAGGAAGTCCCTGTTCTTATCAGCACTTGTGGGGAGTTCTACCCCAAGCCAGTACTGCCATGCCTCCTTGAATCACCACAGGCATGTCTCTGTGGGCAGAAGGAAGTACCCACATGAAAGAAGTCACCTCACTTCAGCAAAGTGTGCCCCAACCCCACCGGAGAGTCACTGGAGAGCTGGCTTCCAATGCAAAGTCCCCAGCTGCCCCCAACACAGTGATCTGAAGCCCCAGTACTGGGCCATCTGCACAGCATCTGCACACACCCCTGGGGATCCTGGTGCACACCGAAGTTTGAGCTACCCACTAAGCCTTTCTACAACCTTCTGGAAGGAGGAAGTCTGAGACAGGCTGCCCCTCTCGGCCTTCTTCCACACTGAAGGCTCCAAACATTGCTCAGTGAAGAGTCAAGCAAAGTCACTCTAAGGATGGAACATAGCCCTGCCTTCCACAGCTGTGGGAGGTCTCATCTGAGCTCATGGCCCGGAAGGGTGAGTGGAGGGAAGGTTGTCAGTCCAGCTAATTAAATCTGTCTGATCCCTCCAAGTTGCACAGATTATGGTGAAGCAGGACTCCTCTGTTCTCACTGTGCTGATAATGAATCTCTGAGAATTACAGTTAATCCACCCAGAAGGCTTTCTTTTCTTTTGTAAAAGACAATATCAGCAAGTAAGAATGGTGTACCACATTGGGGAAAATGAACAGAGACCTTATCGGGACAGACACCCCTTCAGGGAGGTAAGGGGAAATTGTGCTCACATAACATTTATTTTAACTTCAAGCATCTCCTGACTATCTTCATGTTTCCAGAACTCAGTCTTCAGCAGCAACATCCTGTGTCACCCCAGCTCCAGGGATTAGCGAATCAAATCCCTAGGAGTGTGTCAGAGCACGGTCATGTATTGGATAACTTGGCCAGCATGTACAAGAGCTTGGTACTCATCCCCAGCGCTTGTGTGTGTGTGTGTGTGTGTGTGTGTGTGTGTGTGTGTGTATGAGAGAGAGAGAGAGAGACAGAGAGAGACAGAGAGAGAGACAGAGAGAGACAGAGACAGAGAGAGACAGAGAGAGACAGAGAGAGAGAGAGACAGAGAGAGAGAGAGAGACAGAGAGAGAGATATCTCAGGCAGAAAGAAGGGCCATTGTCCACTCATGGAGAGCAGCCAGGGTCACATGTTTCTATGGTATGTGAGTGCTCAGATTTTTGAAAAGTGGCTGCTTTGATTGGGAGCAACCTGGATAATTCACAAAAGGTTTCTATCTGGCAGCTATGAGTGAGGCAGGCTTGAGAAGAGGTTTTGGGTGGAGGAGACAGGTCAGAGATATATGGGAAATGAAAGGCACCTAAGCATGCTCAGAGCAGTCAACTAGCAACAGAAAAATAGTCCAGGTCCCAGACCATCAGCAGTGCTGGAAGCAGATGATCACTCATGAGCTCAGGGAGCCAGCTGATGATGGACCCTGTCCAGGGAAAGCTCCCACACTGTGCCCCGTGAGCGATAGGAACCACGCATGGCCAGGGTCCAGGTGCAGAGTGCTGGTTCCAGGGATAAACAGCCTGCTTGGAAGGAGGCTCAGGAGTTGCTGCACCATGGACTCAGAACCACAGTCACTGGCTGGCAGCACTGAGAAGCATGTCTAGGGACAGGTCCTTCCTCAGGCACCATGGAGAACATACATGGCTGGTTACAAATGAGATAGTAACTAATCCTGATGACAATGGGAACATTTCACTTTATCATCTAGAGCTGTGGCTACACTAGACTCCTTTCTGGGCTGCAAAAACAATATTGCTTCATTAACACAACAAATATTATTCAGTACATCAGAACTGTATAAATTTGTGTGTTTTCATAGTATCCATGAGCATATTTGTGTACATGCACAAAAAGGTCAGAGGACAATGCCAAGAGCAGTTCCTCAGCTGCTATCATTCTTTGGTAGGTGTGTGTGTGTGTGTATGGTGTGGTGTGTGTGTATGTGTATGGTATGGTGTGTATGTATGTGTGCATGGTGTGGTGTGTGTGTGTATGGTGTGGTGTGTGTGTGTGTGTGTGTGTGTGTGTGTGTGGGGGTGTGTGTGGTTTTGTGTGTATGTATGTGTGCATGGTGTGGTGTGTGTGTGTGTATGGTGTGGTGTGTGTGTGTGCATGGTGGTGTGTATGTGTGTGCATAGTGGTGTGTGTGTGTGTATGGTGCAGTGTGGTGTGTGTGTGTGTGTGTGTGTTTGCCTGCATGTGCCATGTGGAGTTCAGAGGACAACTTCTTTTAGAAGTCAATTCTCACCTTTCACCATGTGGGTCTCAGTGATAAAACTTTGGTCACCAGACTTGGTGGCAGCTGCCTTCCCCTGCTGAGCCAGCTGATCAGTCCTGCTGTACAACTTATTAATCTTTGCAGGCAGGATCCCTCACTGGCATGGAACTCAACCAGTGCTCTAGTCTGGCCAGCAGCCCCTGGGGATCTGACTGCTTCTACTTCCCCAGGATTGGTACTACAAGCACAGGCCTCTATGCCCAGTTGATTTTTACATACGCTCTGGGGATCAAATTCATGTCTTCATGCCTACAAGGCAAGCACTTTCCTGACTAAGCTCTCTGTTTAGCCCTACCACCACCACCCCCCCCTACACACACACACAAATATGGTTTTATCTCTCATGGATTCATAGCAATATAGGTCAAATGGCAAACGTTTTCTCTGCCTATAAAATAAAACTCATTTATGCCCATAGGGATGTTCCAGGGAGCAGAGCCTGACTCTGAACCAGCAGGAAGGGTAGCCACAGAGAAACCTGAAACCTGCAATGAAGATCTAAAATGGGCTTCCAGGGGAACACAGCTCCAGCTGAGGCTGAACTTAGCAGCATGGCCCACTTCAGCAAAAACATTGAATGTAAATTAATTTAAAACTTAAAAATAAGTGAAGATTATTTTTACAAAACCCAAAATGATTTTAAATATATTTTTATTTATCCTTCAAGAATTTCACCCATGTATACAATGGATTTTGAGCTTAACAACCCATCACTTGTCTCTCTGACTACCCAGACCCCACCACCACATCCCACTCCCAGTGAGCTCGACACCTCGACCTCACACTCCTTGTTTTTGTGGAAACAGCATTGTTTCACCTGCACCACCAAGACGAGCATCTCAAGCACTAGTTTGCTGTGTGCAAAAGTGGAATTTATTTTAAGTTAGCAGTGCTAAATCTTTTGAGAGACTCAGCTATCAGGCCACGTCAGGCGCTGGTTGGTAACGGCTGTTAGGTAGGATTCCAGAATCAGACAGTACGGCTTACTGAAAACCGTTCGGCCATGGTCACCTGGACAATACCAAACTCATGTCCATAGTCCTCCCACCGAGTGAGTGTGTAACGCTGGATTTTACTGTAGTGATGTAAAAGATGACCTCAGGGTCCGATGACACTCAAAACTGGCCTGGAGTAGGAGAGTCAGAACCACCACCCATTTCCAATACATGTTGTCACCGGGCTAATGAGGGTCTTCTTAATCCTGGCAAGTGTTAACTCACACTAGATCCTTCTCACGGTTCTTTATCCATATGCAGAAGACTGTCTTTTTATTACAAACAGGAGTCCCTTTGCACCTAGGGGGAAACCCCAGGTCACCTTCGGGTCATAATGAGAATGGTAGTGCTCCACCCCGACGATGTGAAAGCCTCATCCAGGTTCAACCCTCGCTTCTTGTCCGACACCCGAATGCCAAGTGCTTCTTCCCTTAATGGTTTCTGGTTTAGCTGTTAGTTGAAGAAGGCCATGCGGAAAGGCAAGCCCTAGGACTCTTCCCGGCTTCTGTCATGTGTGCCTAGCCTTAGACACTGGTGACCCATTGACAACCAAGCATTCAGCACAAACAGGTTCAATCGTGCTGCCCCCTGTAGCAGCCCAACTGTCACAGAATGGATCAATTGCGTGAGTAACAGCAGGAGAAATAAAGAGTTGTTACAGAAAGAAGACACACTCAAAGGAGAAGGTCTAAAAACCTTCGAAGGAACCTGTAGCAGTGTGGGGTTGGAGGCACCAAGGAGAAGAAGGAGATAGGTCTGGATTATAGACAGGCAGGAGGGATGTATTAGTTATTCTTTGTGGCTGGGATAAAACGCCACGACCAGAAGCAGCTTATGGGACAAAGAGTTCATTTTTGGCTCAAGGTTCCAGGGGGAGAGCTCATAGAGGTGGAGAAGGTAGGGCAGCAGGCAGCCAGACAAGGAGGCTGAGAAGGAACTGGAAGTGACAAAAGACTATAAACCCTCAGAGCCCCAGGGAATCACTTCCTCCAGCAAGGCTCCACCTCCAAGGGTTCTATAACCTCCCCAAACAGCGCCACCTACTGGGAACCATGTGTTCAAACACTCAAGCCAGCGGCAGACATTTCTCCTTCAAACCATCACCGGGTGAGGTCAGAAGCTGAAAAGCAAGGAAAGGTAGCCCTTTCACTGTCATCTCGGAGAAATCGACAGGATAAACTGGGTATTCTGATCACTGGATCTGAGACGGGAAGCAGACAGAGCCATACCTGTGTCTCTAAGCTCCTTTTGCCTAAGGTGTTAGGAGAGTCCCACAGAGCTACCAGAGACAGTCCAGGCTGTTTTCTTTGGAAGACTAAAGCAGATAGCATTTCCCATGCAGTCAAATTGTAGCCGTTTCTGTAAAGTCAGCAAAGATTTACATGAAGTCCAAGAGCTCAGGCACTGTAAACAGAAGTCTCGGGAAAAGGCATGGGCAGGAGCGTGAGTCTTCCCCGGGCAGCTTACATCAGTGTAAACACGTATCCATGTGTCCCTCAGGTGCGGTGTATGAATAATAGAGGAATGGGAATAACCTGGTGTGTCAAGTGGAACAAAGTGGATGATGTTTTCTTCTCTGAGGCGTGTAGAAATTGGAACAGAGTCAGGTCACTGGTTTCTGGTGTTGCTGTGTTCACATTGTTCTTTGAGTTTGCTTTAGATTGGTTAGTTGGTGTAATGCTTACTACACAAAGCTTGAGGACCTGAAAGATCCCTGTATGTACGTAAAGGCCAGGGGTGATGATGCATGCTTGTAATCCCAGCACTGGGGAAGCGAACATGGACAGATCCCAGACGGGCTCACCGGTCAGTCAGTCTAATCTAAATGGTGAATCTTAGATCCCAGTGAGTGTCACCTGAGGCTGACCTTTGGCCTCTACATCTGTATGCATCTATAAGCCCAGGCCTTTGCACACGACAGACATGGATGCACAAATCTTCAAAGTCTAAGACCGTATGCTGTTGGTTGTAATCATATTCCCTTCAAGAGGCCTGAGCACTGGAGTTCAGAGCCACTGCATAGAAAAAGTTTTGACAGATCTGGTCTCTACTAGGTACATCTTTGCATATCACATTTTCCAGCTACAAAATAGGGGTGGAGGAAGAAAAAAGACACTTCTGTGTTCTTTTTCATGCCCTCTGTCTCTAAGAGGATATGAAATGTTACAGTGATTTTGGCATCTTGCAGTATTTTTCCTGTACCAAGGCTATAGGTTACTTCAGGAAGCAGATATGTTACTTACAGAGACCCTGATTGGACTTTAAGGGGGAACCATGAAGCTTCAGGACAGTTCTGTAGCCACATCTTGCATGACACGTGCAAGATCTCAGATCTGGAGAGCTTCTTAGCAACTGAATTTGACATCCTGGGTGACATTCAGCTTACTCCTCAGATGGGAAGATAATCCAAAGAAGTTACATAAATCAGAGCACTCTGCCCACCAGCCCACAGCATCTCTAAGGCCAACACGGTGATGCTCATGAGTGAGACTCATCCTGAGTGCAGATGTGCTTGTGGGGTAGGGGGAGCACCCCTCGCTTGTATCCATATCCAAGGGGTTCTTGGATCCCCTTGGAAGCGTCTACCCACAGAATGGAGTGAATGTATGTGTGGTCTCACTTTTGGAAACGAACCCACTTTCTCTGAGCTTACACTGCATGCCGCTTCCAATGTTGACTTATTCAATGTTCTAGCAGTCCTGTGCTGCAAGGAAGTTTCTTCCCACAAGGCTTAAGATGTCTACACTTGTGAAGCTTGGCCAGAGAAGGCAGAGTCTTGTCCATTGCTCTTTACCTAGGCCTTTCTCATTTGTGTGCTGTATAATGTTATTATGTGGCTATGACAAACACCATCACCAAAGGCAACTTAGGGGAGGGACAGGTAAATGTGGCTTATCCTTCCAGGTCACACTCCACCACTGAGGGAATTCAGGGCAAGAACTCAAGCAGGAACTGAGAGGAAGGCCTGCATGATATCACGCGTAGCATTATCTCCAACCCAGGATCTCACTCAGCCAAGGATGTACAGTGGTGACCAATGGAGGTACTGCTTGCTGGTACACAGGCTCATACTTATCTAGCTTTCTGATCCAGTTCAGGGCCACCTGCTCAGGGGATGGTGCCACCCACTGTGGGCTGAACCATCTGGAATCAGTCAATAGCTGAGACAACAGCCAACCTGGTCCAGGCAATGTCCCCATTGAGAATCCCTTCTCGGTTGACTGTAGTCTGTGTTATGTTGACAGTTAAAGTCACCTCAGCTGTGTCCACTGTGGATGAATGCAGAAATTCAGATAAACTAAATCAAAAAAAGGAAGGCAGCTGTGGAAGAAGGAAGAGTAGGGGGGGATGAGGAAGGAGGGGAAAAGGAAAGCAGAGTGGGGAACAGGGAGAATAGGAGGGAAGGAGGGAGGAGGAGAGGAGGGAGGAGAGAAGGAAAGAGGAGAAAGGATGGAAGGGAAATGCATGCGTAGTAAACATATCAGGTTCTTCATGTGTCCGAGCTGGAACTGGTTCATTTTATAGACTACTTCACTGCTTTCTTTTCTTACCAAACAACAGTCACTAACTCTTTTCTGAGTCAGGAACCATGGGCGGGCTCTAGACTCTCTGGTACCATTCCGCAGCCATCTTGCTGGCCTCCAGCTGCAGATGTCAAAGGCTCATGGCTGACCATGGGTACAACCAGGAGATCCTTTGTCCAGCTTTCTTTTTTCTTCCATTTTTTTGAAGTTGCCACCTTCTCAGGGAGGGCCTCCATCTCCACGTTCCTTAAGCCAGTGCTCCTGTATCATCCAGCCTGGGCTGCACCTCTTTCTGGGTTAACTCCCCGCACTGTGCTCCTTACATTCTACCAAGCCCAATAAACTAGATGCTGGTGTCGTGTTGGTGAGGTCTTCTGGAGCAGGTTTGTCTGTGCTCTTCAGTTTGTATGTCTGGCATCAAAGATGTGGCCTGGCACAGAACAGGAGGATAATACAATTGGATAAATGTATGATAGCTTTGTGGATGCATTGGGAAAAATATCTTCATTCGACAAATATTTATTGAACACCTACATTACACTAGTCGCTGTACTAGATATAGCAACTCTGAACAATACAATATTCTGAAGATCCAGGGCATATGTGTGCAGGTACATGTGTGTGCAGGTGCATGTGTGTGCAGGTGCATGTGTGTGCAGGTGCAT
>CABHPR010155310.1:0-19763 GCA_902168415.1 Peromyscus melanophrys | reverse complement strand
CCCCCCTCCCTCCCTCCCTCCCTTCTTCTTGTGCTGTGTAGAGCCCAGGGCCTGTGGCCGGCTGGGCAAGCACTCTAGCACTGAGCTGACTCGCTCCATCTCACATTACTATTCTTGTTTCACAAGCAGGAAGTAGATCCTCAGAAGGCGGCCATACTTGTTCCAGTTGTTGCACTCAAGGACAAGGCGGGGGTCTCACTTCAGGCCTTCTGACCTAAGACAGGCTCACTCAACACAATCTCTACCTAATGCAAAAGAAGGTTCCAGAGACTGCAATGAGCAGTCTAGTGGACTGAGAGAAAGAAAGTGGTATCTTCAAGCTTCTGTTCCTTTTCATCAAAACTAAAATGGCTGGAGCCCTTTCCCGGGATGTTATGTTCTGGCTTCATTAAGATGAACTGGCAGGACAATGCTTGCCCAGCATGCAGGAGGCCCTGGGTTCAATCCCAGGCCCCGAAGGAAACAGGGGGTTGATAAACGAGGAATTGCTCTGAGGCAACAAGGAAAATGAGGGCGGCGTCTGGAGTTGACAAGCTGGGGAGGAAGGGTCGATGTCGGAGCTAAATGTTTATCTTTAGTAGGTGAAGCAGGTGGTGTGCCTTTCTCCCCAGGCTATTTCCCCGATAACAGCCCTATATGGTCAAGGTCCACAGCTGGCCCATCTGGGGCTTCTCCTTGTGTACAGGAAGAAAAGGCATGTCCCAGGTTGTGTAGCCAGCACTTGAGGTGCCTGGGCAGCCCAGGAATGGGGGTGCGGTCCACTAGGCACTGCTGGTAGTGAACAGCTTGTCCATCTAGATATTCAAGTATTCTAACATGAGCAACTCATATGGCCATTGTGGCTGCACTTGAACAACCGAAGAAAGGCAGTGTTTACTGGCCAGATAGGACCAGAAGTGTGTCTGGCCTCCTGCTCAAGGGAGGGCTTGTGGTGACCCCATGACCACGACGGTTATAAATACTGAAAATTTAGGGAACTGACCAACTAGGGTTTGAACTTCAAGTCACTGATGACCAAGTTGTGATCTATTCCGACGTATAACTTGCTACTTGAAACTCTTTTACTAAGTATGAAGGAAAAAAGAAACCTACTATTCAGGGAAACTAGGCTCAACTGTATTCTTATAGAACCTGGAGCTTTGTGTTGAACTTCACAGCTGCAAACCCCCAAACACGGTGATTTGTAGGCAGTTATGAATAGAAAGTGTGGCGGTCCCTGGATGAAGACATGAGCCGTATTTGTCTGTGTGTCTCTAGATACTGACATTCCCTGGGGCCACCACAACAAAAACAGAATTAAGATGCAGAAGGAATTCAGGCCCTTCCTTTGCTATCCCAAGCCTGGGAATCTTTTCAAATTTAAATGAATATCTGTCAAACTAATTAAGAGAAGATGTAATGCTCTTGTTCTGTGCTCATTAGAGAACAACTTACTGGTCATAAATTCCTCAGGGAGTGGGAGTGAACAGTCTCCACGCTTGCTTAAGATTCCTGGCTTTGTTTATTTCCAGTTTGGCCTGTTCACCTCCCAGACCCAGAAAACCCACAAACTATGCATTGAATCAAGTTTTAATTCCATCAAACCAGAAATGATGAGAGGTTTCAAGGGATGCTTTGAAACTGGAGGAAACAGCGGGGATCATTTACATCTGGAAGGCATCCCTCCCCAGATGTTTCACACCAAAGAAACACTCCAGGTTTCAAATGTTTTGTGCACATATTCATATGTGTAAAATGGACTTACACACACACACACACACACACACACACACACACACACACACACACACGTGAGAGAGAGACAGAGACAGAAACACAGAGGCGGGGGGAGGGGGAGGGAGAGGGAGAGAATTTTTCCTCTCACTTTTATAAATCTTGGACCTGAAGCTGAAGAAGCTGATTTGGGAGATCTCTGTCAATTGTGCTAGAGTTCGGCTAAAGTTAATATCCAAAACCACACACGTTCATGCTCCTACAGTAAGTATTTACGGAACTGCGTCAGCCACCAGTACAATACTATGTTGTAGCTTACTGTACATCTATAGTTAATACTCCTGGTACTCTGTAGGCAGATGTTCTTACTCTCACTTTATAGGAGAAGAACAACAGGGCTGGAAAGAGGGCTCAGTGGTTAAGAGCACAAGCTGGCTTTGCAGAGGACCTGGGTTCTGTTCCCAGCACGCACATGGCACCCTCTTCTGATCTCTAAGGGCACCTGAATACAGGTGGGGCACATAGATTCACACAAATACATATCCCTAAACAGAAAATAAAAATAAATAAATCTTAAAAGTTGGAAATTAGAAAGAAAGGAAGGGAAGAAAAAGAGAGAGAGAGAGAGAGAGAGAGAGAGAGAGAGAGAGAGAGAGAAAGCGAGAAAGAACAGAAGTAAGCAATAAAACTTATACATTTCTGGAGCTCTGAAATGCTGAAATTATTGTGGACCTAAAGTTTTATTATTAAAAGTAAAGTTAACTGTTGTTATTAGAATTTCCACCAAGGGTCACATTTCATAAAACATGGATTTTTATTCACTTATTTAAAAGTCAGATGGGAGAGCTGGCTCATTAATTAAGAATCCTTGCTGCTTTTCCAGAGGACCTGAGTTCAATTCCCAGCTCCCACACCACAACTCACAACTGCCTGGTACTCCAGCTATAAGGGGTCCAGCCCCTTCTTCTGGCCTCTGCCAGTGCCCCCACACCCACGGTCTACAAACACACAGACACACACATTAGTAAAACTAAAAGAAACCTTTTTATAAAGTTGACATCCTTAAAAACTGTTCCTATGCCCTGGCACGTGTGCCACTGAAAAGTTCTTTCTCCTCCTCAGAAAGGCCGCCACTCCTTCCTCATCCCCGCCACTTCGCTGAGGTGCACGGCACTCTGGACGACGCAGGCAATTTTGTTTGGCGATTTATTGCTTCTTCCACTTGCTATGAACATCTTAAACAGGATTATTATAACTTCTGCTTACCCAAGATGGAAGGGTGGTCTGCACTGCTGCTCTCTGACAGACTGAGGGACTTCGGAGTGGAATGCACACAGGTTGTAGCGTCTGCCAAATTCACATCTAATTTATTCACAGTATTCGTTACTTTCCTAACTTTTCTTAGAATTTCCACGATGAGAACTAACGTCTCCCATGGCTGTGCGGTCAAATGGTGCTCCAAAAACCTCGTCTGGGCCAGATGTCATTTTATTGTTTCCTGGGTACATTTCAGTTCTTGATGTCTTCAGCCATGTTTTTAATTGAAGTTCACTCTGGTACTGCTGTCTAGGGCCAGACCACATCACTGACGTGAAATGGGGCTGACTGATCGCCCTACAAACAGCCTTTCCCCACACACTCTCATCCTGACACATTTATCATCATGGAGACCTTACTTTTGGAGCCCACATTTGAGTAGTAAAAGAGGGTGCTTAAGTCTAGATCAATTTAATGTGCACACGTGATATATTGTTCACTACTGTATCAAAGTGTACCTCCTTTGACCATGGAGAAATTCAACTGAGAAAAAGAACAGAAAACAAAACATAACAAACCGTTGAAGTGATTTGTACATGTCAGAGACAAACTATATTCTAGAGATCTTTGTTCACATTTTGAATTCTAGAGAAGAGTAAACTGGTTGTTTATTAGAAATCCAACCCCAAATCAATAGAATATAAGTCCTAGAATGTAATTTATTTGTTTTATATTTAATATGTGTGTACCTGACATTGCTTAACAAATTACCAACATCAGTGCCTGAGAGAACAATAATTTCTAGTTGGTTTGTTTTTTAAAATGTGTATTGGTATTTTGCCTACATGCATGTCTGTGTGAGGGTGTCAGATCTTAGAGTTTCAGACAGTTGTTAGCTGCCATGTGGATGCTGGGAATTGAACCCAGGTCCTCTGGAAGAGCAGTCAGTGCTCTTAACCACTGAGCCATCTCTCCAGCCCCCAATTTCTAGTATTTTCAAGGCATTGTTTAGATGGCTGGTTCTCGTTTGAACATTTTAACAGGGAAATGTGACTCTCAGAGTTTTTGACTATTATAAACAACAGGTACTGTTGTTTGTAAGAACAACACACAGGGAATTTAAATGCCAAGCTAACTGTGGGTAAACTCTAAAGCAGTCTTTACTCAGGATAGTAGGTAAGACACATTTTTAGGAAATAAGGTGCAAAGTCAAAGCTATAAAACCATCTCTGCCTGTTTGTATACAGCATTTCAATTTCATCTTGATATAAAAAGATAAATACAATAAATACTATGTGCCAGCAACTTGGCATAAATACATCCATAGCATTTGACATCAGTATCTTTTCAAAAACCATCTTCCTACAGCCCCAAGTATCACATGCAACAGGCTACAGGAGTCATAACATCCTCTTCCAAGACAACCAGAGGCTCCGGTTATAACATGTGTCCTCTGTTGTTTAAAGATGGAGTTGCCCAGAGACCTGGGAACCCAAGACGCTGTTCTCCTTTCAGTATTTCACATGCACAGCAGGTCAGAGCCCTGGATCATAAACCAACACATGACTCTCCTGTCAGTTCTAGGGTGTGCATGTATGTCCGAGCATGCATGCCGGTGTGTGCATCTGTGTGGGTGAGCACATTCCATAGTATGTGTGGAGGTGTGTGTGTGCGCGTGCACGTGCGTGGGTGAGTATACATGTGGGGTGGGGGTGAGCACACACCATAGCATGTGTAAGGAGGTCAGAGGACAACTTACAGGAGTTAGTTTTCTCTTTCCACCATGTGTATCCTGTGGGTGTAATTCAGGTTGTCAGTCTCAATGGTAAGTGCCTTTATGTGCTGATCCACCTTGCTGGCCTAAAATATGTTCTTAAAAGGTAAGTATTTCACCAGGTGTGGATACACGCCTTTAATCCCAGCACTCAGAAGGCAGAGTTTGAGACCAGCCTGGTCTACAAAGCAAGTTCCAGAATAGCCAGGGCTGTTACACAGAGAAACCCTGTCTCAATACCCCCCACCAAAAAAAAGATAAGTGTCTCAAGGAACATGAAGTAATGTAAAGCAAGTACCTTTATGTCACTTTGGACATGGGACAGTTGCAATGACCCAAACATCACTTCCACACTTAGTACAAATACATGATGATAAAATATAATGTGATGGTGATGGCAATGACCATAAAAACGACTAAGGCACACTGAGTGCTTTGTGACATGTATTAGATTATTTAATCCTTATCATTATTCCTGAGGATAATACTATGACTTTGATCACGTCAAAGATCGGGAAACTGAGGCATCGAGAATGATTTCCCCAGCGCTGCCGAGTCAGAGCACCAGCCAGGACTTGAATCTTGCCCTTCTGGGTTAGGAAACCAACCTCCTAACTCTGTGCCTGTGTACAAATGCACAGGGGGCCAGAGGTTCCAGGGCTCTCCCCCGCATTTGGTGAGGCAGTGTCTTTCACTTAAACTGGAACTTTCTAATTCAGCTGGACTGGCTGGCCCAGGTAGCCCATCTCACCTCCACCACACTGGGATTATAGGACCAGGGGAGAGGAAGGAAGGAAGGAAGGAAGGAAGGAAGGAAGGAAGAAAGAAAGAAAGAAAGAAAGAAAGAAAGAAAGATTATTAACTGTATGCCTTTTGAAATCTTACAGCCAATTGGACATCAGCAATGACTTTCCACTGTGCACAGTTAGATTATTCATCACACTTTTGTTATTAGTAAACTGTTGGCTTTGGGAGCCTCACCAGTTCCTATCTGACAGTGCTCTGCAGGATAAGGGTGCTGCACTGGATGAGAGTGAAGTTCAGGGGAAGGGAACTGAGAGTGAGATTCAGGGAATGTGCTCGACCTCCCTCCGCTGGATCTGCCTGCAAGGAGGACGGTGCCCCTGCTCTGGGAGAAGAAATGCTGCCGTGGAAGACAGCTGATGCTGAGATGAGCATCCACAGCCCTTGATGACACGGTTGCTTTACTCTTAGAGTTCCGTATATCGTGCACATCGGAAAAACAGTTTTAAAAGATAAAATATCACACACACACACACACACACACACACACACACACACACACACACACACACACAGTGCATCTTAACAATCCGTCTGGCTTTTTCTAGAATCACTTCCATGCTTTCTTTCCACTGGATGGGCAGACGGAGACTTGCTCATATCACACTGGCTCGTAAGAGGGCCTCCAGGTTTTTGGAAAACGGGCCCATTTCCGAGTTTGATTACACGGAACCTAAGTTCACTAACTCCGTTTTACTTTGATCAGTTCAAACAGTGGCCTCCCATAAACCCTTTTACAACCACACACCCTTTGGCTTTATTTCCTTGGAAAGTAAACAAGGCTGAATCTGCCCAGCTCAGTTCTTTCCTCTGTTCCTTTTCTTTTTTGAGCTATAGCTTCACTGACGTGGCCCAGGCTGGCCTGGAACTAGAGACCTTCCTGCCGCGGCTTCCTAGTTAAAGGCCATGTCCTATTTAATCTGCTCACTTCTAACCAACTTATTTTCTGCAAGCCCCAATACGTATAAGTCTTAATAAAAGTTATGTACCTTATCCCCTTAAAAAAAGAAAGGACTATTTGCCATTATTAAATTTTATCTTGCTTCTATGCACTGATATGCCCCTCTAACGAAGAACTGGGCCAGGATAATCTCTAAGAAGTGATGAAAAACCTTTCTACAGGAAACTAACCCATGAAAAGTAACGTATGGCTTCAGTCGTCACTCATTATAATGTGCATATTCTTACTTTCTTTTTTCTTTTTCTTTTCTTTTCTTTTTTTTTTTTTTTTTTTTTTTTTTTTTGGTTTTTTGGAGACAGGGTTTCTCTGTGTGGCTTTGTGCCTTTCCTGGAACTCACTTGGTAGCCCAGGCTGGCCTCGAACTCACAGAGATCCGCCTGCCTCTGCCTCCCGAGTGCTGGGATTAAAGGCGTGCGCCACCACTGCCCAGCTCTTACTTTCTCAATACAGACAAATGCATGGCCAGGGGGGCTCTCACTGTACATTTCACAAGACAGGAACCCTGGGGAGAAACACTCACTATTTAACATTTCTTCCCTTTTTTGAGGTAAGTTGATACTGACAGGGCTTAATAATTGTTTTTCTAGCTGTTCTTAAGTTCCCTTTTGGTATCACGGCTGGTACTTATCCCAGGGTTTGGGGCAGTAATGCTCAATAAATGGCTTGCAAACTCAGGGAGAGATGGAAGAAATAAGAAGAGGCGGTGGTAGTTGCCCCTGGCTGGCTTCAGGCTTGGCCGGAATTTGAAAATCCAACTTTCTCTGTCCTTGGAGGAGTGTTGAAATGTGTGGCCTCTCCTACGGGCCTCTCAGCTCTGCTTCCAACATCGCCAAGGAACAGCTGTGTGTGCACAGGGCACTCAAGAGAACGGAGCAGGGAGTGTGCGGCCAACCCGGCTGTTCTTTCCACCCACAGTCTCCCCAGAATCTGGCTTGATTTGTCTGATAACTGGAGAGCTAGACAAGAGGAGACTGAAACTGTGGGAAGGCAAAAAAAAAAAAAAACCTCCCTCCACAGCCTGGGGGACATCATTTCTATTATCAGAAAGCAATGGGAGCTCCTTTCAACTGTGTGTAAGTGTGTGTGTGTGTGTGTGTGTGTGTGTGTGTGTGTGTGTGTGTGTCTGTGTGTGTCTGTGTGTGTCTGTGTGTCTGTGTGTCTGTGTGTAACACTGGGGACTTACCCCAGAGCCTGGCATTACCAGACAAAACATCCAACCACAGAGCCACACCCCAGAGCCTAACAGCCTTTACTTAACAGTATTTCTCAACCTTAGCACCGCTGACATCATTTTGACACCAAACAAGTCTTTGTTGTGGGGGCTGCACTGTACCTCATGGGATGTTTTCAGCATCCCAGACATCGGCCCACTGGAGGCCAGAAGCCTGATCCCCCAGCCCCCACAGCTGCGGCAACAGTAAAAGTTTATAGACCATGTTAAGTGTCCCCTCAGAAAAATCACCTCTAACTGAAAACCACCAACTAAACTCTTCCCTGCCACCTAACTTCCCATTCTTGAACAGCAAACAAGTTACGGTTTGCTAATTTTGACTTTTTTTTTCTTCTTTCTCAAAGGCAAAGTAGATTTACAGTAGCATAAAAGTACAGGCTCTCCCAGTTCCCATTCTCCGATTTCTTGTGTCTGCTTGAGGAAGACGATTCAGTGACAGTCAAAACTAACGATACTTACTATTGGGTCTGTGGGTACAGCTCAAGGGTAGAACATTTGCCTGGAATGCATGAGGTCCTGAGTTCAATCCCCAGCATGGCAAGCAAGCAAATACTTTAACACTTAGGCCTGCATTTCTCTGTGTCTCTGTCTGTCTTATGCTGTGTGTGTGTGTGTGTGTGTGTGTGTGTGTGTGTGTGTGTGTATGTATGTGTGTGTGTGTGTGTGTGTGTGTGAGATGTACATGCATGATATGTGTGAATTCAGGGGTGCACACACCATAGCACATATGTGGAGGTCAGAGGACAACTCTTTCTGTTAGCCCTTTCTTCCCCCTTGTTTAAGGCAGGTTCCCTTGGTCACTTGCCCCTGCATAGACCAGATCAGCTGGCCCCAAGGCTTCACGGGAGTCTCCTGTCTCCGCCTCACTGTAGGAACGCTCGGACCACAGACACGTGCTACAGTGTCCATATGGGTCCTGGGGATTAGAACTCACTTTCTCAGGCTTGTGTGGCAAGTGCCTTACCTACTGAGCCACCTCCCCAGCCCTAACCCTGGATGATCCCTTCACAATATTACTTCCTGAATTCTCACTGCTCCCCTTTTTATAGGGGAGGTAAAAGCACACCAGAGTTTGTCTTCAGTTACATTAAACCATAAAAGCATTTTTTAGTTGGTGAAAACATAAAACGGGAGCCTTTCTAAAAGTTTCTATATCATCCCCATAGGCAATGAAAACTGGCAGGACCTTGAGGGACATTCCAGAACAATGACCAAAGTGCACGATAAGACAGTTTCTTGATAAGAATATTGATAAAAAATGAAGTACATTTTCTTCGGTTCTATTAACTACTGGCACCGCAGGCTGGCATTAACAGTAGTCTTAGTTTACTGTTAATCGTTAATGTAATGAAAAATGTAGCTTCTGTGGCCTCTAAGACTTCGGAAAACATCTTGGTCATGTGACAACCAGCCACCATGTTTTTCTGCCTTTCTTCTCGTGGTTTCTGCAGGTTGAGGATCTGCTTTTCCATGTCGTCAGTTCCATCTCGCCAGGCCCACCAGGAGGGAGCATGTGATGCAGGTAATCTGCTCTCTGACTCGTGGCATTCAACTCCTTCTCCTGGGCCAACCCACCAAGAAGCCTATACAGTTGCCATCTAGTGGATGTCTGTAACCTAAGGATTAGGCAAAGGCTAACAGTGCGGATCAACCTTTCCCGGTGTCTGGAACTGGCCTTCATCACAGGAACAGCAGCCACACCAGTCACTTACAGCAAGAACAGGGACACTGGCAATGACTGTAGATGAGGCTCCATGTTGACAGCGCTCTGCCCAAGACCATCATGACAAGCACAGGGCCCAGGAAGAACGCTGCTGGTTAAGTACAGTATCAAAACCAAAATGCCACTTTCTGCAGAAGGCATGGGAAGGGTCGGGCATACTCTAGGTTTAGCATCTGTGTTGAGGCAGGCTCTCCGGATGTCGCCCAGGCTGACATTGAATTCACACTCCTCCTGTCTCAGCCTTCCATCTAGCTGGGATCAGAGGTATGTACCACCGTGCTTGGCAAAAATGTGGTTTGGAGAGTTAGAGATGAGTGCTAAACAGGGGAGTTTTGTTTTTCTTTTTGGGGGTGGTAGCAGGGGTTGAGCCTGGGATGTAGGGCAAGCTAGGTAAGCGTTCTGCTTAACCAAACTGCATCCCCAGTCTCTTAGTCTGGAAAGAATAAACAAGGGTGATGAAATAGCTAAGCATTCTGTGTGTCCTATTTTGAACGGCCTGATTTGAATGGCTAGGGGTTTTGCTCTACTTGAAAGGAATCCTAACCCAAAAGACAGCTATGATTTCCTTTCCTAACAATTGGTCATTCTCTGAAGGGACATAGCGCAAGACCAGGGTGTTTTTCCTCTGGCTCTCGGGCTGGTACTGAGCCTTCCTTTTAATCTTTAACCACAACACTTACATAAGGAACTTTTATTGTTATTATTCAACAGCGAGAGCCTGACCACACACTGTGTCAAAGTTCTTGGCTTTATCAATCCTTGCAGGATTATGACAACCTTCCCCTGGGCAGCTAAAGAGAAAACCCAGGATCCACTTTTGCTCCCCCTCACTCAAGCAGCTGCCTGTCGGCCATCATTCCAAGGACCAAATGCACCACTGTTCCCTGTCCTGAGTGTACGTCCTGGCCCCATTATTTCTCATCCAGATCCATCTTCTCTTTGTGGTTTAACTCCAGACTTACCCAATTCAAATCCACCTTCCAAAATGAAGCCCACGGTTGGGGATGTGGCTCAGTGGTAGAACACTTGTCTAGCATGTACAAAGCCCCGGGTTCACTTCTTATCACCAGAAAACCAAAAGCAAGTAACAATAAAGACACACCAAAATGCAGCCAGAGTGGTCTTTACCAACCCAGGTCTGAAGTTGCTATCTCTGAGTCTCTTCTAGTTCTCATCACCTCCACCTCCACACTGCTGGGTCCTGCTTAGTCTCATCCACACCCTCATACAGGTTCCAGGAAGGGGAGCTGCACCCAGACAGGCCGACCCGAGCTCATCTGGCACCTGTGCAAATTAGGAAATGGCATCTTTGGACCAGGAAGCGAAGCCTGGGTTGGATGTAGCAACCACTGCCACTTCCTGGGCATCTCCACCCTGTTTTTTTTTTTTTTTTTTTTTTAAGCACATCACAAATGAATCATTTGCTTACACCCCTGACTTGAGGTTCTCGTCACACATCTGCCTTTGAACAAGCTGTTAACTTTGTCTAGAAGACCTTTACTTCCAAATCCAGAGCCAAACTCCTATCCATGTTTTCAAAGACCCAGACAGCCATCCTTCTATAAGAAGCTTCTGCTGGGGCTGAGGAGATGGCATAGTGGTTAAGCTCACGTGCTGCTCTTTCCAGAGGACCCAGGTTCAGTTCCCAGCATGCACATGCAGGTTCACAACCATCCACAATTCCAGGACCAGGGCATCTGATGCATTCTTCTGATCTCTGTGGGCACAGACATGTGTGCGGTACACATACATGCAGGCAAAATACTCACACATTTAAAATAAATCTCCAAAAAAAAAATTTTTTTTTTTTTTGGTTTTTTGAGGCAGGGTTTCTCTGTGTAGCTTTGCGCCTTTCCTGGAACTCACTCTGTAGCCCAGGCTGGCCTCGAACTCACAGAGATCCGCCTGGCTCTGCCTCCCGAGTGCTGGGATTAAAGGCGTGCACCACCACCGCCCGGCTAAAAATTTTTAAAGAAGCTTTTATTGTTGTTGTTGTTGTTTTGATGGTACTGGGATTGAATCCCGGGCATCATGCATAATGGAGATATTCTCTATCACTGACCTACATCCCCAGCCTTCACGTTTCTGGATGTGTTTGTATGCATATGGTCATGTGTGTGCATGTGCATATGTGCCTATGGATACCAGAGATCAACCTTGTTTTATTTTTTAATTTTCTTATTTATTTTTTATGTGTACCGGTATAACTGTGCACCGTGTGTGTGCCTGGTGCCTGGTTCCTGTGGAGGCCAGAAAAGCATGGCAGGGCCTTTTGCAACTAGAGTTACAGATGGTTGTGAGCCACCATGTGGGTGTGAAAAATCAAATCCAGGAGCCGCAAGTGTTCCTAACTCCTGAGCCATCTCTTCAGTCTCAGTCTCTCTCTCTCTCTCTCTCTCTCTCTCTCTCTCTCTCTCTCTCTCTGAGACAGGGTCTTTCACTGGCCTGGAGCTCTCCCATTGGGCCAGGCTGGCTGTTCAGCAAGCCCCAGGGTCCTGCCTGTCTCCGCCTCCCCCAGTGGTGGCTTTACAAGTGTACATTGCTATATATTCTTAGGTAAGTTCTGTTATCAAACTCAGGTACTGACTGAGCGGTTTCTTCAGCTCTATTATATTTATTTGTTTGTTTATTTATTTACTTACTTGTTTATTTGGTGCCTGTTAGAATTATGGATTTTCTAACCTATTCCCTACATTAGATGCCGAATTCTCTGGAAGCAGGACCCCGGCTTTCAGGGCTGTGTGCCTACAAAGCCTAGCACGGGTCGTAGGCGATTAGAGAAAGAAAGTTACTGAATGCCGAATGAGCACTGCCTCTTGCTTTCTTCGGCTTGTCACAGGGTAAGATGGAGGCCTTTCCGTCACCCCCACCCCAGCAACCTGGAGATTAGGCCATGAGTCCTGCTTCCTCACATTACATAATCCCCGCTCAAACAGCTAGAAGCCAGATCTCACTTGGCAATTACTTCATTAACCTATGATTAAGGAGAACAAACATCTTGGATTTCAGCTTCCTGTCCCCTCCTGACAAGCTCACTAGTACATCTGTCACCGACTATGCTGGCCCTTAGGAGGTCCTGCTCACTTCTTTGAGCAACACCCCCCATCCCGTCTTAGTCTACTGAACCTGAGCCGTCCCATTGGATCTAAGGCACATGGAATTTACCGCATCCACTATTTGCACACACTTTGGATATTTTCTTAGTAAGTATGTCTTAAAAACGTTTTTTAAAAAGCAGTATTCTTGCTGACTTACAGACTTAGCATCTTACATTTCTAGTTTTCATAGGTGTAGCTAGAGTTTTCCTGGTCCTGCCTGGCCCACAGCCGCTCAGACCCAACCGAGAAAACACACAGAGACTTACATTGCTTACAAACTGTATGGCTGTGGCAGGCTTCTTGTTAACTGTTCTTATATCTTAAATTAACCCATTTCTATTAGTCTATAAGTTGCCATGTGGCTTGTGGCTTACCAGTACCTTACATCTCACTTGTCATGGCGGCAGCTGGCAGCGTCTCTCTGACTCAGCCTTCCACTTCCCAGCATTCTTCTCTCTCCTTGTCCCACCTATACTTTCTGCCTGGCTACTGGCCAATCAGTGTTTTATTTATTAACCAATCAGAGCAACACATTTAACATACAGAACATCCCACAGCACATAGGACTCTTTATCATTAATCCAACTGGCCTGCCTCTGATGCCCACATGACTCTCATTCATGACTTCACTCAGCTCTATTGGTCAGTCTCAGATCCCAAATTCTCATCTATATCAGTCATCACAAAAGAACAGAGGTACCAGATTTTAGCTTCTTGTCCAAGTCACTTATGTATCTGAAATCAAGTCATTTTACTTATAATAAATGTGTTTTGGTTTTTTTCCCCATTTTTTGTTATTGCTTTTATTTTTGTTTCTTTATGTTAATTGATGTTTTGCAATGGGTGTCAGATCCCCTGGAACTAGAATTGTAGACAGTTGTGAGCTGCCATGTGGGTGCTGGAAACTGAACCTGGGTCCTACGGAAGAGCAGTCAGTGTGCTCTTAACCGCTGAGCCATCTCTCCAGCCCATGGTAAATAGGTTTTCTAATCAGCTGGCCTCCTAAGCAGTTACTTTAGGATGGACTGAGAAGACACAGATGTATATGATAGAGACGGAAGTTACTGTCTGCCTCTCACATTGCTTGCTGCGGAACATGGCCCCATGGAGCCTTTGGTGAAGGGCTGGAACTGTCTTCCCCAGCCGTAAGAACCAGGCAGGTCACCGCTGGTGGGAAGTACAACAGGGACCCAGGCTGTGAGTCAGATGACGAGGCTCCAGAGCTGTGGACACAGGAAGAGAGCCCGGTGACGGCTCGGTAACCCAGAGACACGTACCAGCAAATACGGGAGGACAGGGGATGTTGCTGTCATTGCAAATGACGTAAGTGGCACTCAACTCACATAGACATTTAAGGGAAAAAATGGACTTTCTTGTTAAGTCCAGGAATAGATAGAGCCTCAGAGAGTGAAAAATATTGTCAGGCTCTCCCTCATCCCCATCCAGTCCTGCATCATCCCTTGTTTGATGAAAGTGTCTATCCCTCTAGACATCTCTCTCTAGGGTGTGTGTGTGTGTGTGTGTGTGTGTGCGTGCGCGCGCGCGCTCACGTGGTGAAAATGAGGCATACATGCATCCACTCCTCACTTTTATCTGTAGTCAACATAATTCATTGTGTGTGTGTATGCGTGTGTTGTGTGTGTGTATGTACATGCATGTATTGGGAATATACATATAAAACAAGCAGAGTGTAGAGCTTCAAACCGACCCCACCCCAGAGTCACTACCTCAAAAGGAAGTGACTCTGCCTTCTCCTAAACTCAAAATGCAATAAAATAGAGTCCAGAGAAGTGCTTTGGTTTGCCTGGCCTACATGCTTATTTGACATGGATCCTTGTGACTGAAAAGTCATTCAACAGGCATTGTCCCCTCTTCCCTCACAAATGTAACTCCAGTTCTCTTGCAGTATCAGATCCACACGAGCTCAGGATGCTGGATCCTTCTATGACCCAAAGAGAGTCAAACTTCATCTATGCCAATCACAGCGATGACACTCTGCCGTTGCTAGTGTAGACATGGGTATGGGACACAGACTGAATAGGAAATCTGACCCACAGCACAGTTTACAGTGAGGAGGGGTGGTAAATGTATTCCTCATTCCTTGTTCTTCCCACTTCAGGGCTGTGGCTAAACCCAGGGCCTCACACATTCTGAACAAACACTGTTTATCACTGGGCAGTACTTCCTCAAACTCTTTCTCAATCTTTACACAACATACAAAACCGAGACTCTCTCTTTCTTTCCTTAGGCAAGGCTGTGTGAGGGCATGATGCCTGGGGCTCACGTAAAGGGTTTCAAGAGGAAGCACAGACAAGCCCGAAGCCTCCATGGCCTCACGATGCCATTAACACTGGCATCATGTCACCTGTGAAGCAGGAAGGCTGATGGGACGGATGGCCAAAGTCAACTGAAGTGGTCAACCAGACCATCCAACAGCAGAGAGAACAGAGCTCCCTCCTTACTAAATAGTCATCAGAGCTAACACGGTGATGCATGCCTGGAATCCCAGCACTCAAGAGGCTGAGGCAGGGGATTGCCTCAAATTAGAGGCTACACAATGAGACTCAATATAGATGGTTGGGGGGTGATAATTTATTGAATTCCTATTAGTGTCAGGCAATATTTCAAGTTTAAGCAAAGTACCTCATTGAATCCCAACAACAACCCAATAAGATAGACACTGGTTGCTCCTCACTTTCTAGAAGGTCTGTAGACTGTGACTTATCTAGCAGTATAGGCTCATCAAGGAAAAGAACCAAGGCTCACACCCAGGCCTTCTAACTGTTGAAGGCTTAACCTCTAGGGTAAAGGCCAGGTGGTGCTGGCTCTCTGTTCTGCACAGTCTGGAGATTGATCTGAGATAGCCAATTTTCAGGGGGGTTGTTTTGTTTTGTTTTGTTTTGTTTTTTTCAAGACAGAGTTTCTCTGTGTAGCCCTGGCTGTCCTGGAACTCACTCTGTAGACCAGGCTGGCCTCAGAACTCACAGAGATCTGCCTGTCTCTGCCTCCCAAGTGCTGGGATGAAAGGTGTGTGCCATCATGCCCAGCTGTATTTTTGTTTTTGAATGAGTGAGTTTATTATAGCAAGTCAAAGTAAAAGAAAAAATAGCACATGATAGATAAATGATTGATAGATGAATGACAGATAGATGATAGACAGACAGATGATAGATAGATAGATAGATAGATAGATAGATAGATAGATAGATAGACAGATAGATGATAGATATTGAATGATATTTTGTTTGTGTTCTGACAAATAAAGCTTGCCTGGAGATCAGAGAGCAGAGCTAGCCACTAGTCAACCATAGAGGATAGACAGTGGTAGCACACACCTTTAGTCCCAGTACTTGGGAGGAAGAAGCAGGAAGATCAGGAGTTCAAGGCCACCCTGGTGTACACAAGATTGATTCAGTCTAAAAGAGAAACAGAGCCAGGTGGTGGTGGTGGTGGTGGTGGTGGTGGTGGTGGTGGTGGTGGTGCACACCTTTAGTCCCAGCACTTGGGAGGAGGAAGCAGGAAGATCAGGAGTTCAAGGCCACCCTGGTGTACATGAGATTGATCCAGTCTAAAAGAGAAACAGAACCAGGTGGTGGTGGTGGTGGTGGTGGTGGTGCACGCCTTTGATCCCAGCACTTGGTAGGCTCACACTTTTAATCCCAGAATTAGGGAGGTGGAAACAGGAATATAAGGTGGGTGGAGACAGGATCTGGGCCCATTCAGTCTCAGGATTCATAGAGATAGGATGGCCCCCATTCGGTCTGAGCATTGGTAGAGATAAGAAGTCTGTGGTGACTGACTGCTCTGATCTTTCAGCTTTCACCTTCAGTATGTAATTCCGGGTTTTTATTGTTAAGACTAATTAGGATTGCCCTTCAGATAGATAGATAGATAGATAGATAGATAGATAGATAGATAGATGATAGATAGATGATAGATAGATAGATGATAGATAGATAGATAGATAGATAGATAGATAGATAGATAGATAGTCAGACAGATGGATAGACAGATGATATTAAATTGGGTGCTCAAAACATCCAGTAGAGACTGACTGTAGAAGCTCCTTTTAAGGCAGTTAGCTGGAGTCCTCACAGAGGAAGATCCAGGGAGAGCAGAGTATCCCTTCAGGTGAGCCTTCCAAGTAAAAGAACAAACAGCAAGAGGTAGAGATGACATCAAATTCGGGCTCGTGACAGCCAGCAGGAACTGCCTGGGGAAGATGAAGCAGCCAGCTGGAGGTGACAGAGCCTTCCTCCCCATCTTCACAGATGAGTTTCCCATGCATGAACACCCACCTTCTTCCCGTCATGGGATGAACAATAATAACATCTTGGGAATGGTTGACCTAGCTGTTCTCAAGGACACTATGTTGTTATTATTGGGGTGTTTTGCTGTCCTCTTCCCACTCTGTCACAGAGTTGGGGGGAGGGGAGACTGGACGCATCCCCAGACCTTGGAGGACACTTTGAAACAAACACACTTGGTTCTGAAGTGGGAGTGGGACAACCCGGCTCCCAGAGCCGGCTTCTCAGTGAGCTCAAACAGCACATGCCAGCTCATGGATATAATGGACACTACACTTTCCACAGCTGGATTCCACCCACTGCCTTCATCTCCTCTCAGAGAACACCCCTCTTCATAAATGTTCCCACAGACACCGTCGCTGGCCAGACCCGGGCTTTCTCTCTCCCATGACACATCTGTGAGTCTCCATATCCATTTGCTAAACAACCAAATCCAAGACACACACTAGGGCCCTGATTTATGGAGACAGGATTCATCAGGAATCCCCCATTTTGTTGATTTTCCAAACTTCACACAGCGGGTGTCAGTTTGACATCAGGTACTTTGGGGACAGTACTTCCAGTGCTGATGTGGTTTCTTCATTATAATACCAATGAGCACGGAATGGGGGCTGAAATTGTCAATACTTGTTCCCATAAAGGTCCTGATAGAGTCTCACTCGCCGCCTCACTCTATCTTTATGGGGTTTTGTTGGTGTTGTTTTTAACTTTTCAGCATTAAGAGTTCTGCATAATCACATCCCTTGTATGTCTCTAGGACTCTGGAGACCTGGAAGGCATCTCTGTGGCCCTACCGCTGTTTACTCATGTCACACATTTAATAAATATTTGAGTATCTGTGTGTGCCAGGCACCAACCTAGGCACCGGAAACCAACTGGCTATGTTCTCTAGCCTTACAGAGGGCAATAAAAGGCAATGGTAGATCATATGGCATTTTTCTCTCAACCAACAAGAAAGCTGGGACAACTATCAAAGGTACATGATGTTCGGGATGTAGCTCATGGTAGAGCACTTACTTCTCTACCGTACACAGTGTCCTGGGTTCTAGTCTCAACACCACAAAACAGGGTGTGGAAGGCACAGCATTAGATAAAGTCTCTTGTGAGCAAAATCTAGCATGGCTGTCAAGAGCACCTACCCACTGGTAGACAGCCCAGGTTCAAATCCCAGCTCAACCACTGTGTGATCTTGACTCATTTCTTACTAGGTATCTCAATAGTTTAACCTATTAAATGGGAATAGAAGCTGTCATTCTGTCCTATGGCTACATGGAGAGTTAGTATGTTTTGGTAAGTTGTTGGGAAGACAATAAATACCACACGAGTGTTAGTTCAGAAAAGAACATGAGTTCTGGTCTATCACTGACTTTAACTGAGTAACTGAGCAGCCGGCAGCAGTGAAACAACAGCTCACTGGTCTTGGGAGCTACAGAGGCACATGGCGACAGCAAGGGCTCCAGGAAGCTAGACCCGGGTGGCCACTGCAGGAGGATGACTTCCCGGGCCACTACCCTACAGTAAATCAAAGCTGCTCCCATCAGCAACTTCCTGCTCTCAGAACTCCTGACTAACATGTGACCTAAGATAACTCCGGGTGATTGTTCCAGAAGAATCTGTCTTAAGAAACAGATCTTGGAAAAAAAACAAGGGTTTGGAAGGAACACTGGGGGTGAAACTCTCAACCAAATGTCTGGAGAGCCCCTCTGGTGACTGAAGTCCTCTCTAAAAACATCCCCCATGATGAAAGTCCGTGGTTTGACAGAGACTCATGTGGCATTTATTCTCCCTGGCTCTCTAGCAAGAGTAATCCTGACCAATGACAGTCTTCCTGACCAGTGACCAAAGAGGGAAACATTCCCTGTCTTCTTGAAGCTTCCTGAACCAGTTATCATGGACATGACGTATGACCAGATTGTTCAAGTTCACAGACAGAGGTCAATACAACAGAATCTAGACATTTAAGGGGTGTCCAGAAGATCATTCTGAAAGGGCTTCAAAGTGTTCTGAGAGGCTTTTATATGGGAGTGGAAAACACACTGGCCCCTTGTCATTAGATCTGTGTGACAAGATCCTCCCAATAGATCCTATGGCCTAGAGCAGGGATCAGTATCAAAACTCAGACACCACCACACGATACATGAGAAGTTCAGTTGAATTCAGCAGCTTTATTTATTTATTTACTTAGCTGAAATTGGCACCTGAAATCTCGATACCTGTCCCTGAGAGTATGGATTTGGTATCTTTATAAGAACAATGACTTTGCTTAAACAAGGGCAGTTTTTCTTTTCCTTTTCCATTTTTTCATGAGTATGTGTGTTGTGCATGTTTGTGTATTCATGGGCTGTTTTTGTTTTTTGTTTGCATATGTGTGGGTGCTTGTGTGTGTGCATACATGTGGAGACCCAATGTAAAGAGCATCCTTCATCACTCTCCTACCTTAGTCAGTGAGGCAGGGTGTCTCAGTCAAACCCAGAGATCATCGATATGCTAGTCTCCCTAGCTAGCTTGCTCTGGTGATCCCGGTCTGCACTTCCTGGTGCTGAAATTATAGAAGGTGGCCACACCCACCTAGCATTTACACGGGTTGCTGGGGATCTGAACTCTGCTCCTCACGCTTGCACAGCCAATGTTTTAACCACTGAGCTACCACTCAGCTCCAAGCCTGGTTTTTTCTAAGTAAGCTTTTCCACATATATGAAGGAAGATAGTGTTGAGACCTGACTAGCTGAGAAAAGTGAATACTGAAGAGTCTAAGGTCTGGAGTTTAATCTTCGCAGATCTTATAAATCAAATTCTCAAGCAAATGCTCAATAATTTGGTCCCCCTGGCCCTGGGCCAACAGTTTCTCCTGCAGCCTTTCTAGTGGTGACCGACACATTTTCAGACAGACCACAG
>CABHPR010155309.1:0-25416 GCA_902168415.1 Peromyscus melanophrys | reverse complement strand
GTCCTACTGGGAATGTGACCCCACCCCATCTTCTTTCAGGTTGGGGGAGGGGATCCTGTTCTGTGAATTTATCTCTGTGTATTCCTTTAATTAACACCAGACCCTCCCTGGGTTCCCCAAGCCCTGTGCAGGACCCTGGAGAGCACTCTGAAATGTGTGCACCCCGCAGATGAGTAGAATGAAGTGTTATACCACCTGACTATACCCCCAGCCCACCATAGGTTCATTCTCTTGTTTAATCTTTTACTCGGCTCAGAACTCACTCAGGGTAAAGAGAGTGCTGTGTGTTGACTGTTTGAGACTCAAGAGTTCTGTTTGCAGAGAGAATTCACTGAGTCTACTGAGCGGGGGATGGAGCAGAAGAGGAAAGTCCCAGAGCAGTCTGCTTCCTCTGCCTGCAAGCCAGTAGCCTAGTCCCTGCTCAGAGGCTGGGAGATGGTAAAATGAACTTCTCGAAGATGGAGAGAGCCCCTACTTTAGTGCAGTGAGGGCTCCTGGGGAGTGCTCCTGGGGAGTGCTCCTGGGTAGACCTGTTGCAAAAACCCAAGCAGACGAGTAAAGGTGATGTCATACCAAGTTGGTGTCCTTTATTCCTGCGACTAGTCTTCTAGAGGGTCTAATTTTGCTCTACTCTTGGATCTGGTCTGTTCTATGAGTCCTTGAATAAAAGGCAAACACCAGCTGGTGAAGCACAGTGCAATTTATTGAGAAAAGCAAGTGCAACATGTCATCAGCGAAAGATCCAAAGCTCAGGAGATTAGGGGAACAGATGTACTGAGCATGAAGACAGCTTCGTGAGAACCAGCAGTTTGGAAACCTTCCTCCTATGAGAGGTAGATGGCCAGAATGGACTAGGCTAGACTAGAAGGCTCAGGAAAGTGGAGCAGTTGCAGACTGAGGCAGGGGACGGAGGGGGGGGGATGTTTTGCTCCTGAAAATCACTTGGAGCGCTGCTGGCTGGAACTGGTGGTCTGAGAGAAGTGGACGCTGCTGCTGCTTCCTCTGCCGGACTTGTAGCTGCCGCCTACAGAGGCCTGGGTGCCACCTCGCTGGCTTACAGAGACGCTGCCTTCACGGCCAAGCCTGCTCCCAGTGCTGTCCCTGCTGCTGCTGTTCCTGCTGCTGCTGTCCCCTCCGTAGTTGCTGCCACCGGCCCCTCTGAAGCCTCCAGAGCCGCTGCTGCCACCTCTGGAGCCACTGCTGCTGCCACCAGACCCTCTGAAGCCTCCAGGGCTGCTGCTTGTGCTGGTAACATTGCTGACCACCGCTGCAGGGGAATAGACAGTTCAGGAGAAAGGCCTGGGGAGCTGGAGGCGGACTCTGTCTTAGACCTGCCCTGATCTATAATTTAGAAAAGATGCTCATCATCTCCAAGGCCTTGGCTGGTGAATACTTGGTGAACCTAGCTCTCTAGTGCCTTAGCCAAGAACAGAAACCGGAAGTATTCACAAAATTTCTGGTTCTCCAACCTAGGTACCACCCCACAAGCAGAAGGGTCGAAGAGCTGGATCACAGCGTACGTGAAGGACACAGCACTCGGCAGCAGCTGAGAGGTGGCTGATGTCACGGGGATGCCTTGAGAGAGTTGGGTCAAATGCGCGTGCCTATGCACACACATGCAGAGACCAAAGAAGGATGTCCGTCTCCAACTTATTCCCTCGAGATGAGACTGAAGCTTAGCATTGTAGCAAGGATGGCTGGCCCCCCAATTCTCAGGATCCATCCCCCCAATCCCAATACTAATACACGACCATGCTCAACTTTTAAGTGAGTGGTAGAGACTTCAAACTCAGGTCCTCATGCTTGCATAGCAAGAGATTGCCCCCACTGAACCATCCCTAGCCCCCAGGGACGGTTCTTAAACGTGCTACTTACAAATGCACACATCACTCTGACATTCTCCAGACATCCTGCAAAGACAGGAGATGAGAGTTACTTCCTCAGTGAGTCAACAGCCAAAGAACTGGGTTCATAACCTCAGGAACCACTTCTTCCCATCTGCCCTCCCTGGGAAGGGAAAGGCCAGTCCAGGCTGTTCACATCTCCATCTCCCTCAGAGAAGGGGGCTGATTCCAGTTATGACTTACAGCACACCTCTGCCAACCACACTCTGTCTCCCTGTCTTCCCACCCTTACCCCTAAAGATCTGTTCCAAGCAAACTTCCACCCCTCACTTGATTGGCCACCCTCACCTCTCACCTGCCGCTAAGATGAACTTCTCTGTCTGTGATGCCCTTCCCCTCTTCTCCAGCCCTGCCTTTATTTACCTAAGTTTCCTCCTCCAGCAAGCCTTCCCCAGCGAGGCTTGGGGTGGCATGAGGCTCGGGGCAACAGTAGTAATGGTGGAGAAAACACGAGATGCTGACCCCCAGTTTGTGCTATATCTGAAAATTTCCCACTCACAATACCCATCTTCCTGGGCCTGGTGCTTGTTCATGGAGCACTGAGCAGACAGAATGTTTGTGTGCTCCTGGCCACAGAGTGCCTGCTGGTGCTGACCGCTCTCTTCTCATCACACGATTCTCAATACACTTAACTCATCTTCGCTGTTTCCCGTAGAGACTCATCAGAATTCCTTTTCTTCCCCTGCTTGAGCTCTCCTTCCTCTATCAGATTGGGGGCTGACTGAGGGCAAAGGCTCTGAATGAAGATGCATGAGACAGGGGTCAACAGAATGCCCCCTCAATTCTTGACACCGCCTTAGCATGTGGTATCCACTCACTAAACCTTTGTCTGCCTCTGTACACTGCGTTATTTTTCAGGGATATGTACGTGGCAAACATTCTCTCCATACAGACTCAGCTTCAGCCATGGGGGCTGCAGGATTGTCCACACTGAATTTTCAACATGGAAGCCACTAGCCACACGAAGCTACATGAATTAATTTCAATTAAATGTAAAACTCAGATCCTCAGTTACACTACACCTATTTCAAATGCCGGAAGAAGCCAGGCACTGAAGTGCCAGTAATCCCAGCACTTAGGAGGCTGAGGCAGAAGAATCAGAAGTTCAAGATCAGCTGGGGATACACAGTGAGACCCCCATCTCAGAAGAAAAAAAACAAAAGAACAGTCGGGGATAGAAGAGGGAGAGAAGGAAGGAGGGTGGAAAGGAGGAGGGGAAGAAGGAGGCTACCAACTATTGTATCAGACGGCCTGGCCTGGACGATTTTCATCTTGGAAAGTCCCAGTGGACAGCCCAGGTCTGTAACTTCTGTCACAACCTCAAAGAGCCTCTCCTGACACATTGATGAATACAAGTGCATGATTCGATGGTATGCCCGTGATGAATTAGATAATTAGATAATAATGACTGATGAGAAACAGGGGACTTAAACACTTCCTCTGCTGTTCGGGAGACTCCCTGCATCTGTCCGACTTGTCCTCTCCTTTTATTAACATTTTTTCCTTTCTTCGCTATCGTGGGTCGTTACAAAACCATGCTTGGAGAATGTCAACCCTATCACCCCTCACCTGCACTCCTCGCCCTCCAGCAGCTTGCGGTAGGTGGCGATCTCCACATCTAGGGCCAGCTTGATATTCATCAGCTCCTGGTAGTCACGCAGCAGCCGGGCCAGGTCATCCTTGGCCTTCTGCATGGCAGCCTGCAAGTCTTGGAGTTTGGCATCAGCATCCTTGAGGGCCCCGTCGCCACGCTGTTCGGCTTCTGCAATGGACGTCTGCAGGTTGGTGTTCTGGAGCAGAAAGAGGAAAGGATGAAATTAGCATAGGACTGGGAAGCAAACACCTGATTGTCCTAAGGACGGGACCTCTTCACCATCTGTCACTCCTCCTTCCCTTTCCCACTGGCACGTGCTCACAAGTCAGGATGATGTTGCAATTTGGCTAATTCATCCTGTTCCCATTGAAATCAACTCCTGCGTGACTCATGGAAAGAAACACATCTGCTTCCCTGAGCTGGCACAGGCAACAGGAGACTGGTTAGCCTTTGATCTCTTTTGCAAGGCTATTTAAAAAAAATCCCCTTCCCTGACCATTGCATTCCAGTGATACAAAGTAGCCACTGGGGTTGTATAAAGTGTGATTTAAAAAAAAAAAAAAAAAAAGCTCAGTAACACAGTGCCACTGACTGCTTAAGGCCAACACTGTCGTGGTCAGATTAGCTATGCAGATCAAAATTGTAGCCCTCCCTCCTGCTGGGTGTTGGGGTGTTCCAAGAAGTTCAGCCTCCATGAAAAACAGCTGGACAGCAAGAGACTCTCCAAGGCTGTGACTCCACCAAAGAATGGAGTAAACGGGGCAAAGGAGTTCGGCTGCTGCCACACCTGCTTCTTGATGTTCTCAATTTCCGCTCGAAGTCTCTGGATCATCCTGTTGAGATCCATGATCTCGCTCTTGGTGCTCCTCAGGTCATCCCCATGCCTTCCAGCTGTGGTCTGCAGTTCCCCAAGCTGACGGAGGAGACGGTCAGAGGGGCTTTGTAAATGTCGGCAAAGTTTTGATGAGGCTGACCAGAGCTTAATCTGAGGGGTGAAGGGAAGGGTCCTACCTTTGTCTGGTACAGGGCCTCAGCCTCAGCCTTACTCCTCTGGGCAATGTCCTCATACTGTGCCTTGACCTCAGAGATGATGCTGTCCAGGTCCAGGCAGCGGTTGTTGTCCATGGACAGGACTACAGATGTGTCACTGACATGGCTCTGCATCTGGGACAGCTCCTGTGGGGAACATGGATGGTCACAGATCCCAAATAATATTGGGACTTCTCTACCAGCAGAGATGCTCAAGAATGCTAAAAAATGGGGCAGTAGAACAGTTAAGCTTTTATTTCAGATCTGGCTATAGCCTACAGAATGCCAGCAACTGTAGACTGTAGCAAATTGCAAAGATGTATCATCCTGGAAACATCAGCCCATGAACCCAAGTGTGGCTTCCTTGGAGCGCAGGGCAGAGGGCTGTTATTTAGTAGCTGACTGTGGAGCTCAGGGAAAAGAGGGGCCCTGACCCTGCAGGCTGGAGGAGCAATGTGGGCATTTCCTGGGTGGAGCAGAGCTGAGCTGGGAGCCCTGTGGCTGGCTTAGAGGGTATGCTGCCACTTGGCCTGCCCCCTGAAGTTGTGCTTGTGAGGTTGCTAGTGGTCAGTCTCTTAGCAGCAAACTGGAGAATCACCATGTCATAGAGAGTCCTCAGAAAGTTGATTTCATCTGTCAGGCTGTCCACTTTAGCCTGCAGCTCCACCTTGTTCATATAAGCAACATCTACATCCTGAAAGAGAGAGAAACCAGAGAATGACCTCTGTCCCCTTCTGCCCAAGCCTCCCTCTGAGCCCTCCTCTCTCTTGCTTGTCCCTCCCCTAACCCTTCTAAATGTAACTACTCACCTAACCTTTTAAAGGGAACAGAAACAAAGTATGGTACATGTGTAGGCTGAAAATAATCTTGATTAGTGCTGCACATGAGGTGTTCATTATTAGTTCACATTACTAACTAGCTTGTTAGTTACGGTGGAGCAGAGCTGAGCTGGGAGCCCTGTGGTCTACTCCACTCACTCACCTTCTTCACCCCTACAAACTCATTCTCTGCAGCAGTGCGCCTGTTGACTTCCTCTTCATACCTGAATGGAGAGAGCCACAGATTCAGACAGTGACATATCAGAACGGGAGAGATGACTCAGCAGTTAAACATGCTGGCTGCTCTTCCTGAGGTCCTGAGTTCAATTCCCAGCACCCACATGGCAGCTCAAACTATCTATAACCATAGAGTCATGCGATCCAACGCCCTCTTCTGGTGTGCAGATGTCGGTGCAGACAAAACACCCACATACATAAAATACAAGAGTGGAAAGAAAAAAAAAGAATCCCTATGCTCCTGCAGAATCTCTCCACCCAGAGACAGGACACCTGCTCCATGGGCACATGTGCGATCACACAGAGCCCGCAGTGTCCTCACTCCACCTGATAGCAAAGCTCAGCTATCATCATCTCGAAACTTTTCAGAATTTTTTAACAAGGATGTTATATAATCATCTTGCCAAGACCTGAAAATCGCAGACTGCGTGGAGACTTCACAGAGCTCAGGGGCTGCCTCTCCCTTCTCCAAGTTCGATGAAAAGCTAAAGTGTGTATACTTGGGGCAGAGGGTGGATCAAGAAGCCAACTGCTTGCCTGAGCTCTTTGAACAACTTCAAAGAGTCAACGGTGGAAGAAAGTGGTCTCCCGGGAGTAGATACGCCCCTCTACATGAGTCCTGACTCCTGGGGGTGTCTGGAGCTCCCTCCCAGCTCAGGAGGCCCTGTTCACTTCTCACAGATCTCAGGTGTGAACTCAAATTTGGAACCTTAAGGAGGCAGAGTGAAGCCACAGAAGCAGAAAACCAGACACACAAAAGAACAGGATGAACTTGCACAATACAGTCCTGGACCAGGGGTTAGGGAGCACTCAGACCCAGCACCACCCCACATCCACTGTTTCAGAATAGCTGCAACTGGAACACAGGGATGTGCCCTTCTGATAACCTTCCTAGGAGATTCCTGTGTACAGTAATGTGAAATTCCCAACCCCATGGGAACCCTCTTGCTCGTCAGGGCCAATGTAGGAGGGGAACCTGCTGGAGACTGAAAACTATGTGAGGATCAGCCCCACCAGCAGTAGTTCCCACTCCCCCAACTCCAATTTGGCCAGACTTCACTCAACAAACCCACCAGAGGGTGTTGACTAAAGGTGTGTGTTTGAAATCCCAGATGAAGAAGCTCCTCCATGAGGACACTTACTTCTTTTTGAAGTCTTCCACCAGGTCTTGCATACTCCTCAGCTCTCCCTCCAGGCTTCCCTTCTCCCCCATCAGTGAATCTAACATCTTGCGCAAGCAGCTGATGTAGGATTCAAAGAAAGGTTCCAAACTCTGGGGGCCTGAGCCTGAGCCTGTGGTCTGCTGCTGGAGCAGGGCCCACTTGGTCTCCAGGACCTTGTTCTGCTGCTCCAGGAATCGCACCTGCACCAAGAGAGAAAGAAAAAGAGCCCTTCGGTTGGGCACATGGGCCGCCCACCCCAGAGGGTAGGAAGATAGGGAACAGACCCGACTCCTCAATCCACAGTGACCACTGTGTTTCAGAATATGGAGAAGACAGAGATTAGAAAAGGGAGAGCTAGTGTCTGTGGATACTTTGTAAACCTCCTGTTTTCATGTAGCCTGTGTCCCTTAATCCTCACAACCACCTAGACAGCATTAAATCACCAAAAGTGAGATGCATGTGGAATGGCAAAGTGAAGAGCCAAACCCAGGACTACCCTCTCGGTCTATCGGGATCCTTCAAAATGTAGCCAAAGGAGGTCGGCGTGGCTAAAGTAGTTTTTAACTAGACCTTAGGTACAAGCTTCTTTCTCCTCTATGAAGGTAGTAAAAACAGCCAATGGATCCTCAGAATTCATCTTGCAGCTGACCAAGGCTCACTTCAAATCCTGGGCTCATCTCTGCCTTGGACCCAGCATGCCTTGCTTTGCCCCATCATGGACAGTTCAGCTTACCATGGGCAGAGGCACAATAACACTGGGAAGGTATGGTGCTGCTGAGGATATGAGAAGCTGTCCCAAGATGTGTGCAGAGTTAGTTAGCTGCTAGCTAAAAATATCAAGCAACTGCTTGTCAAAAAGAAGGTAAATTGTTCTGGGTATGTGGCTAAATTCTTCAGAGAAAAAAAAAATTGTGCTTGACCCCTCCCATGCTGTCCCAACACTAGAGAGAAATTAAAACCAGGAATCCTTCCCTCCTGCCTCAGCTGGAATGAGAGGGCACAAAGAACAAGAAAGGCATGCTCACTATCCTGGAAGCAGTAAGGCAGAACAGGCCAAGTGCCAGACATCCCACTGGCAACTTCGTGTACCATCTCCTAGCAGCCCAAACACCCCACAATGCCTCTGGGTTTGGGCCTCACCTTGTCGATGAAGGAGGCAAACTTGTTGTTGAGGGTCTTGATCTGTTCACGCTCCTGGGCCTTCACTTGCCCAATCTGCGGGTCAATCTCCACATTGAGGGGCTGCAGGAGGCTCTGGTTGATGGTCACTTCCTGAATTCCCCCAGGGCAGCCACCGGGACCAAAGCCACCGGGCCTACCAAAGCCACTAGCTCCCCCAAATCCAGAAGCTCCTCCAAAGCCACCTCCCATTCCTCTGCTACCACCAAAGCCACCTCCGTAGCCACCTCCGTAGCCACTGCCACAGCTGCCAAGCCCTCCACTGAAGCCACCAGTCTGGGAGCCGCCAGCCGCCACACTCATAGAGATACTCCTGCTGCCACCCAGGCTGTAGAGGCTCTGACTGCCAAAGCTTCCTGCTCCGCTCCGGAACCCACAAGCCCCTCCACGGGCTGCCCCAGTGCGTGCCACGCAGCTCCTCCGGCTGCTGCCGCCGGACACCACAGCCGAGTGTCCAGAGAAGCCCTGGCTCCCACAGCTGAAGGACTTCTTGCAGGCTTGTCTGCTCATGGTGAGGAGTGTGGCCGTGAGCTAGCAGTCGCTTAGCAGAGCAAAGGGCTGAGGAGAGGATGGGGATGACAGGAGAAGCTGGCCTTTATATTCCAGGCTTCTTGGCTTGGCAGAAGGAGAGGCAAGCAATTACCTGAGAGTCATCTCGGGTTTGGTCTGCCTCACAGGCAATAAGTTACTTCTTGGTTCCCAGCACACCTCAAAGATAATCCTCTGGGCCATAATGGCTTTGCTTTTTTAGCTTAATCACCCAAACTTGCCTCAGTTGACAGAAGACAGCTTTTCCTCCCTCCCTCCCTCCCGACATACGATTTCCTCAAGAGTTTTAGAAAGTTAAGCAGAATCCATCACAGCAGGATGACCTGACTCTAGACCCCAAGGGATTAGGGGTCCTTAATCTCCATGACCCTGTCAGCCTCTCCCAAGAAACTGAGTCCCAGACCTAAATTCATTGAGGTTTGTTATGAGCCAGGTCCTGTGGCACTCCCATGGTGCCCAAACTGTTTCTCTCTTTAGTAGACATTGTCTTCTCATGGCATGTCACCTGTGCAGTTCATTTCAGAGAGCACCGAGAGCGGGGCTGGCTGTAAGAAACGCATGAACCCCGGGGTCCCGTCTGCTCCCTCTCTAGTCAAAGCATCTATCAAAGCAGACCCAGAGTTTAAGGAGAAACAGGTTAGTTGTGGAAAAGGAGATAAAGTAGAGTCAGAGTGTCTGGGCTCTGGGGAATGGAAGCCCAAGATTCAGAGCCAAGAAGTGTGAGGCTAGGGAGAGGAGAAGATCTCAGACAGCCCTGTCCCCACCATCCTAAGGTCTCAAAGTGGACCCTGTCCCCACCATCCTAAGGTCTCAGGGTGGACCCTGTCCCCACCATCCTAGACCAGCAGCTGGTGGTTCCTGGATCCACACGCAGGACAGGACAGAATACAGAGACTGCTTGGCTGGATAGTAGGGTCAGTTCAAGGACCTCACTCATCTTGGGATAAGAATATGTGCACATCTTAGTGACCACAAAGATTCAGGCATCGGGATCTCCTTCCCCCTCTGCCATCTGGTCTAGTCAGCATCCCTGGCTGTTCATATGCCAGCACCACTCGAGGCTCTGAGCTCCCCTGTGGAAGGACCTGACTGCTACCACTCTGCCGTCCAGCCCCTGGCACACCAGGGTGAGCTCCCCACAAAAAGATCAGATGACTCAGGACTTGAGGTCCAAGATCACAAACACTTAGACCTATTCCCACACAGTCTTTGGACGAAAATATGCAGAGGAAGTTTGGGTGTCTGCACCCCTGAAAACGCTTTGGATCCAGACCACTTAGGAGGCCCTCCTCTAGGCTGGAATGACTTGAACCTCTTCTACTTGAAAACTGCTTTTTGTTGGAAACATTTTTACTTGACCCAGGGTATAAATATAGATACAATAGATACACAAATCAAACCTTTATCAATAAATCATGAAGAAATTTATTTTTAAAATAATTGCTTAGTATACACATAATTTTACCATGTGTTAAAGATTAAAGCAAATTTGCATACTAGTGAGATGAATGAGGTCATTTATATATGCATGTATGTGTTTATATACATATTTATAAAGAGTTAATCTTGGCTAAACATCTGACACTGCAGAACACAGAGCATCTTCAACGTTTTTTCAGAATTGACTGGTATTTTGATTTTTTATAATCCTCAATGCTGAGACCGCCTCTTCACATAAATACCCAGCAAAAAATGGCAGAAGTGTGTATATTTAGAACCATTTCAGAGACGGTTGGCAGTTCCGCCCTCTTCACAACCCAAAATCCTGTGAACAATACCTTATGAAGCTCAAGTCAGCCATTAAAACATGACTTTTTAAAATCAAACATTTTTAACATAATACAACCTAAAGATAAACTCATTTCATCTGTGCATGCTGAAGAACGGTGGCAGGAAAATATTTAAAGTCTTTTTTTTCATAACTCAGCAGTTACGTTTCTACAAAAGCAGACCTTGTGAGTACAGTAAAACACTGCACATTGTGACATGGAGGAGCCTCGAAGCTGAAACAAAGAGCTTGGGGCTGCATCCTTTGGTGTTGTGTGGTGTGGCGGTGTGCACAACACAACATGCTCATGATGTGTGTTGAGAAGTCAGACTGTAGTGAAGTCCACAATGCCACACAGGGGAAAACTGCCAGAAGCAGCTCGGACTCTTTCAGTACTTTGCTTTTAACAATTTTTTGTCATTATGCTTTCAGAAACCTCTTATTGTCAAATTTTTCATGACCCCCATATTCAGTCAATGAACCCCCATATCAGATGGCAATCTTCAGCTTAAAAATCTAGACTCAGGTCTAGCTCCATCTGGGCCAGCAGTAGGGGGAAAGAGGACCCTTGATCGCAGGATAGCTACACAGATGAACAGCTTTTCTAACTTCTAGGAGCTCCACTGTCTCCCCACATACGTAGCAGCCCACCTTCACTTCACACCCAGCCATCGCACACACGGTGCAGCCATGCTTTCCCGGTGTTATCCCGGTACAACAGGGCATGAAGCAGCAGGAGGGTCAGACTCTAGACTCGCCATAAAAGAGCTGTCTGGATTATCTGCAGGATTCCAGCCCAGTTGGCAGCAATGGGGTGATTTGAGAGCAAGCAGAAGATTGGTCAGAAGGCAGAAGGACGGAAGTCCAGGGCCCTGCCGACCACCCTCACTCCTGGGCTCCCCAGTTCACATGCAGCCATCTACCTGGTTGGGTCCCAGCTTCATCTCTCGTTGGCAACTTGATCTAAGGAAATTTGCTTTTGTGTGTCCAGTTTTGTCAACTATAAAATGAGGCTAATCATGGCAGCTACTGCACGGGGCTTTTGTGAGCAGTAAATAAGTTCAATATAAAGTGTTTGGTGTGGAGGCCGGCAAGGTGTTTCAGCAGGAAAGGCGCTTGCTGCCAAGCTTGATGATCTGAGTTCAACCCCCAAGGGGAGAACCGGGTTCCACAAGGGCCCCTCTGACACCCCTACATGCCTGTGTGCACACAAACCCTCCATGAATAACTGTAACAATTTTAAAATGTTTTGTGAAGAGCTGGGCACATAATAAATGCTATAGAATTAGCTACTGTTAGTATTCTCCAGGCACACAGAAGGGGTTTGCTATGTTCTGCCTCGGCTGATAAGATAACCTTGTCCCCTAACAAACTCATCAGAGGGTGAGGACGGGAAAGAAAGTCAATAACGAACAGAAGAAAGCCCACTGGAGTGGAGGAGACCTACACCAGAAGCAGTCGGCCTGGATAACCCTGGACCATGACTCAACACTGGAAGTCCGTTCTAATCTGTCAAACACTTGCCTGCCTCTCTGATTTGTGGTGAGTCCCACAGCACATAACAAAACTAAAAATCGCCCAATCTGCACTTCTCACCCGGCTCCCCTGAAGCCCCAGGTAAGCACCTGAAGGGACAAGGACAGCCCTCAGTGTCTCCAATGCCTCCCCCTCCCTGGGCTCTAGCACCAAAGTAACAAGCATCCGCCTCCTAAGTGTGGCCAGTGCTGCCACCCTGGAGCAGAGCAGCAATGGAGGGAGACGATGGGCAGATCACAAGGGCCTGTGCTAAACTGGGATCTCCCAGTTCGTGCTTCTTGAGCCTGCCAGCGCATCAGCGCCTTGCCTGGCAAGCTAGGATTGTTCTTCCAACAGCTCAGTCAAGTTGCCAAGACTATCCAGAGCTGCCATGCTTGGCACTGGTTTCCTTATTTGCCATAGGATCTGGTGGAGAATTGTCTGAATGGCTTGCTACAGTCAGCAGCCTGAGTTCTAATCCCTCACATGCCAAAATCGTCTGTCAAAAGGTTGTCGTGCAGCTGAGCACTCTGGACTCTTACTCCCCACCCATAAAACAGAAGGAATTTGTTCCCGGGTAGTTATTTACTCTAACCAAATTGTTCTCTGGTATTCACCTGCAATGAAGAGGCTTAAGAGGTGCCAGGATAATTGTGGGTGGAGGAATAAAGAGAAAGACAGTAGTCATCACCTCAAGGTCAAGGTGAGCAGGCAGCCCTCTCCACCCCAGGGCCTGCTGAAGGGGGCGGTGTTATCTTTTTTCATGTGTAGAGCCATGGATCCATTTCAGAAGAGTCACTATTTTGCAGAGGAGGAGAAGAAAAAGGGTGGGAGGAGGGAGGGAGAGAAGATGAGAAGGTGGGAGAGAGGGAGAGAGGGAGGGAGAGAGGAAGGGATGGATGAAACTGTCACTCTGGGAATACTGTCTCTGAATAAAAATTAACATTTTTTTCTCTCCTTGATACTATGTTGAAATAAAATCTCATCACTACTGAAACTATTTGACCAATGACTAGTAAAAATGTATGCTAATACAGAGCAAGCTCGTGTTACAGCTAGAGCTTGATGAAGTAGCACATGTCTAAGTACAATTAATCCCCTTATTGCTACGTGTCAGCCGGTGGCACTTATAATTTATATTAATTATGGCCTCATACTTGAATTCACCCCAAACCTTTGTCTGATTCTTGAGTCTCTCCCACTGCTTATCTAAGACAGAATTTGATTCCCTAATATAGCCTTTGTTAAGAGGTTTTATGGTCAAACAAATTTGGGGAATGAAAATTGTGTAGTTCCTTGGAATTACAATAATGCCCATTAGCCCATTCAGCTAATAAGACACCCATAGAGGTTCATCAGGAAACAATCCTTTGACCTTTATTTAATCAGAGCTTCCCAAATAAACTTAGTCATGAGTCACTTTAGTATTGGATATACTTGGGGAAGCACCAGTCAACACCCACCCCAAAGAGATAGACTGGCAGACTAAGGCCTGTTGTGGGGTGTTCAGTGAACCGTGAACGCTGAGTTTGCATTTGTGTTAAATAAAATCAACCTTGGGTTAGGAGGCAGAGCCAGAAACTAGTTGACAGAAAGTAATCATAGAGAGTCAGAGGGAGTCTGGAACTGGAAGACAGAGAGATACACAGGAAGTAGTAGGAAGGGACTTTGAGTGTGGTGATTTTTTTTGGGGGGGGGGGTTGGTAGAGCAGAAGGATGCTCTCTTTTTGAGATATCGGTGAAGAGAGAAGGTCAACTAGTTGCTCCTCAACCTCTCTGAGATAGCGGGTTTTCAATCCAGCCTCTGACTTCCAAGTCTTATTGATAAATAGAACAATAGAGATTTAGCTTAAAACTACATTTGGTAGCAGTGGCAGGAAGCAGATCCAGTGGGACATAAAAGTCCCACTGGGCCACTGCATGAGAAGTGGACCAGTAACTTTGGAGCCACAATTGCTGGCTGAAACAGCAGTAGATTCAGGGCAGCCACTGTGTCAGAGAAAAAACAACATTTTGGCACCCAACATGGGGCACAAATTTAGTCAGACTTTCTTTGGACCACCAGCTCCCAAATAATGACACAGAGACTTCTTATTAAGTATGAAAGCTTGGCCTTAGCCTAGGCTTGTCCCCAACTAGCTCTTAAAACTTAAATTAACCTGTTCATATTCACCTATGTTCTGCCATGTGGCTCATTACCTGTCCTTCACACTGTACATCCTACTTCCCCTGAGTCTTACTGGTGAATTCCATCTCTCTGATTCTTTCACCAAGTTCCTCTCCCCGGAAGTCCTGCCTATCCTCTCCTACCTAGCTATTGGCCATTCGGCTCTTTGTTAAACCAATCAAAGGGTGCCTTAGGCCGGCGAGGAAGGACAGGGATACATCTTCACACAGTGTGATCAAACATCCCACAACAAATGCCAGGCAAGGGAATGAGATCAACAACACTGATTATGTCCCAGGAGAGAAAAGCTTGCTTCAAGATAGGGCAGCAAGCTTACAGCCACCAAGGCCTGGGCTTGAAGAAGCAAGCAGAAAGACACGGGGTGTGAAAAATGGGATCAGTCTCTAAGAACCAGCTCTGTCCTTATTCACTTCTCCTCAGCAATATATCTTGCTGGGTCTTTCCAAAAGCTATTGGCATGCTGAGTTTTCTAGAACTCAACTGACTGCATCTCCTCCATCTGTTCCCTTGTATCTCAAAGGAGTGGGGAACACAAAAGTCTTGGGAGTAGAGAAGTCTGGGTTCAAGTCACAGCCTTGCTGGTCTCTGATTGTATGGCATATGGCAAGTAATTTTGCCCCCTGGATCTCAATTTTCCATCTACTGAATAGGAGTTGGCATGGCATCCTCATAAGATTACAGGGGGACTGTTAAAAGCTATCGTAGAAAAGCTTTACACAGAGCAGGTGCTCAAAATATATGGCAGGCCTTGTGATCATAAGTTCAGTAAGAAGCCTTCCTAGAAACTGTCAGTTTTCAGGCCAAAGAGTAGAGTTCTGAGAGCTGCTCAGCTTAGGGTCGAGGAAACTTGCAGTCTATGAGTCGGACATAGTGAGTTGGACATGGCAGGATGTGCCATAGGTCAATATAATCCCAGCACTGGGAAGATGGAGACAGAAGAGTCAGGAGTTCAAAGCCAGCCTAGGCTACAAATTGTTCTGGAAAAGCCTGGGGCTACACAGCAGTGCCTGGATACCTAGATACCTATCTCAAGTTGAGAAAGAGAGAGGGGAGAGGGGAAAGAGAGAAACACCATCAATTCTGATGATGTTTGCAGTAAGTTGCAAGAAATCATAGTGTCTGTAGTGGGAGGGACATTCCTCCATGTCTAGCCAAGCCAACTTCCCACCACAGGTTTCCTGAGTAACCCATTGATCTATGAAGATTTTCAGCAATACATCTCAGAGGTAAGAGGATAATGTTTTAGTAAAAATAAGTTTCCTTTTTGAATCTCCACTCCTGGAGCTGGACCTGTAACTCGTAGAATGCTTGCCTGAGTTGAATCCCATCACTGCCTAAAACCTTATGGTGCCACACAACCTGTGACCTGTGACCCCAGCATTGGGGAGGTAGAGAGAAGGAAGATCCAGAGTTCTTCCTCAGATATATGATTTCCAGAGCAATCTAGGCTACATGACACTGTCACAAAAGGAAAGGAAAATCAAATCTTTATCTCTACCATGTATCTGTGGGAAAATATAAAAATGGTGGCTGGAGAGATGGCTCTGCAGTTAAGAGCACTTATTGCTCTTGCAGAGGACCCATGTTCAGTTCCCAGCACCCACATGGTGGCTCACAGCCAACTGTGACTCCAGTGCCAGGGGATCCCATGCCTTCTTCATTTGGCCTCTAAGAGCCCTAGACACACATGGTGCATTTACATGTATGCAGGCAAAAGAAAACTCATACACAAAATGAAAATATTTTTTAAAGAATATAAAAATGGCTAGCATGGATAGAGTGCCTGCTGTGTACAAAGTGTTGCCTTGGGTTGTTTACAAGAATCATTTCTATTTATCATAAAACTCTGCGAGGTCGGAACCTCAATCTCATTTTACAGAAAAAGACATTAGGTTAACTAGTTTGCTAAAGCTAATTAGCTTCCTAACCCAAGAGTTTGATCAAATTATCCAGTTCCAAGTCCAGATATAAACTCATGAAACCTTTTTATGTCTGTGTGGGCTTCAGCAAGTCAAAAAGCATCATCTCTGGATGAAAAGCTCCCTTTGACATCTAAAGAATGCAGCCATAGAATGTGATGAGAAGCTAGATTTGTCTTGAAGCATCAACCTGTGTTGATGAAAATGGTTTTAAACCTCATGAATGCCTCTGTGGTAACGAAGAAAGCCGTCCATCATCATCAAGGTACACACACGCGCGCGCGCACACACACCCCCCCCCCCCCACACACACACACACACCCCTCTACTTCTCACCTCCAATGACTACATTAATCTCCTGCTAGAGATCAGATCTCTCTGAAGCTGAAGGTGCCCACCTCCCTGTGGACAGATGAACCTCAGGTTTGATTTATGTCTCCTCAACACTCCAAAGATATGTTAGCCCCACATTCCAGAATTGCAGAACACACCAGACGACCCCAGAAGGATTCAGCCAGCCTGTTTAGCAGCATAGCAGAGCGGTTACACGTGGAGGATTTAAGGCCCAGCTCTGCCACTGCCCATCGGTCATGCCCCTGGCTCCCTAAGCCCCAGTGTAGAAAATGAGGGTAATTACCACCTGCCTCCTGTAGCACCTGTGAGGATTAAATGAGGTGACAGGCAAGAGGAATGTCCAGGGTGTTATTGATACCACCCACAAAGGCCAATCATTTCATCTGCTGTGTTCATTAACTGTCCGGACCACAGGACAACTTGAAGAGGCCCTTTCCAACATCTCACTGGCCTGGTGAGTCCACAGGGCTTGCTATATCAGGCGCTGTGCTGGCCAGTGAGGAGTATGAGGTGACTCAGGTCCCTTTAAGCACCCTCTACGCTGGTGTGGAGAACAGACGTGAGAAGTAGTGTAGCACATGACACAAAGGGGTGACAACATGCTGTGAGAGTGTGGACGGACAGCACTCGGCCCCGTGTCAGGTGGAGGGACACTTTTCAGGAGCCATACATAAAATTGTGCTTTGTACCAGGACACGGCCCTCCCAGCTCATTTGTAAGGGTTTTAAATGTCCCCACATAAGGAGGCTGGAGAGTTGGCTCAGCGGTTGAGTGCCAGGTTTAGTTCCAGCACCCACATCGACTGTCCATAACTGCAATTCCAGGCAATCCAGCGGTTTCCTCTGGCTTCCATGGACACACACACACACACACACACACACACACACACACACACGGAATATACTCACACAGAAACATGTGTACACATAAATAAAAATAAATACAACTTTAAAAGGGAAAAAGTCCTCACATAAAGCTATGTGGTTGTGTAGCTAAATTCATATGGTTTTATCCATAATAAAAAAAAAAAAAAAAAGGAAAGAAAAAAAAAGGACTTTCCAAGGCCTGGAGAAATGGCTCAGCAATTACACTACTTGCTGCTGTTGCAGAGGACAGTTCAGTTCCCAACATTCCCAAGGGATCCAACACCCTCTTTTGGCCTGTACACATGTGGTACACATAAAGTCAAGCAGGTACACACAGATAGACAGACAGACAGACGGACGGATGGATAGATGGATGGTAGATAGATGACAGGTAGATCTAAAACTTATCATCAAATAAGCCAAAGATTTAATAAGAATTTCCATTTTACAACGAAGTTCTCACAAGCTGGATGCAACGGCTCCCACCTATAATCCCAGCAATCAGGAGTCAAAGGTAGGAAGATTGCCTGCAAGTTTGGGGGTTCCTGGGCTCTGTGGTAATTTTGAGGTCAACCTGGGCTACATAGTAAGTTTTAGGCCAGCAAGGGTCATATAAGCAAGATTCAGTCAAGATAAAGACCCACATACACACACAAATAAGCAAAAACAAACTTACCTTGATCCCAGAAGGGTCTCTATGCAGCGCAGCTGCATCACTGTCCCTCCAGCCAGAGGCCTTCACCTAGGAGGCAACTTTGGTGAGTTGTTGCCCCCAGGCAGGCTCCACACCGGTGGAACCATTGGCATCTCGTGGTATCTCTACGGGGGCAGACCCGTAAGCTGTGGGGTGCTTAGTAACATCTCAGCCTCTTAGATACCACTTAGAACAGTCAAAAATGCCAGTAGACATCATCCCTTTGCCGGGGAGGGGAATCTCGTCCCCTGCAAACCACAGCTCTGTTGACTTGCAGAGCCGTCTTTTCCTGCCCCAGTGATGGAGCTTTAACCGTTGAGCTGGGACACGCTTCCAAGTGTATCAGGTGCTCAACCATGGCTTCCCAGGAGAAGCAGCTCCCCTCCAGCCTGCCATCCAGCTGACTAGCTTGCCCTTAGCCAGTGTGTATGTTGGAAGGGCCTGTATGGGATATAGACAAAAACCATACAAAATACACAAAAATGTGTTTTCAGAACTGAGTCTTCTCTGCCATCCCAGTGTTACCACAAGGTGTCCCCATGTGTGACCTTTGTCAACAGAGGGAGAATGCACTTGGGCTAAGTGCTGAGTGGGCAGAGAGAAGGAGTGGCCTAAATTCCAACAGATGAGATTTCTAATAACTGGCTGACAGAAATCCTGCCGAGCTTCAGCCAAACAGGGATGCAGAGATCTACTTCAAATTGCCTGCGACCCGACATCCACACCCTCACGAACAGCAGTAGGTTGGGAAAGTGCACAGAGGGTACCACACTGCTTTCAGACCCTCTGGGGAAACAGTTCCAGCTTCCTAGCCCATGTCCCCATGTGTCACCAGCACCGTTGATGTTTGCTCTGGCCTGAGGCCTGCATCCTGGCAAGAGAGAGAAGGGAATAACCCAAAATCTACAAACACTAGGGAGGAGTGAACCAGTGAATCACCAGTTCCTAGAACAGAAAAGAGCTCTTGGAGACCCTCACCCTGGTGAGGCGAGGGGGAGCTGGCAGACAGAGGGACTCACGGACAGAAATTGGTCCCTCGTGTCGTTACAAGAGGATACATCACTCCCCAGATAAGGAAGAGAGGTGGGGCACAAAGGGGTTTGTGACCACTGCCCGGCGGCTCCAGGCCTCTGATGAGAGTTCATCATCAAGTTATCCATACCTCCCAGTCCCTATATGCTCCCCCGACTGCAAAAGCACGCCTTGGGACCACCTACTTGAAGAACAAAAGTCTGGTCAAGTACAAGAAAGCAAGCTGAAGCCCCGCAGCCTAACAGCCCTTGGGAAATCAGCACAGAATGACAACTGTGCCAGCGTTAAAGAAAGGGAACAGAAGGAACGCGGGAGTCCCGCAGGTCCCTGGGGAGTGCCGTCAGCCTGGATTAGGAACAGGCAGGGCTAGGCTGAGACTACACAGCCAATCATGGCGTTTACTCCCTTGGTTTTGGGTCATCTGCCAAGGCTGTTCTCCTGGGACAACGACACCTCTAAGAAATAGCCTTATCTGCCATGCACTCTTCCTGGGCTTCCCACGCCACCCCTAGAGGGCTACCTAGAAAGTGGGGCTTCCTGTAAACACCCTCAAGGTGAGCAAGGGCAGGGGGCATAGACTCGAGTCCAGGGAGGAGCAGCAATGGGCAGAGGCCACTCTCTCAGTACGAGACTCACTGTGGACAGTAGCCCAAGGAGGACTACGCCTGCTCTGAGTTTTTCTTGGAGCCACTTTAAGAGTCCCTTAACGTCTCTAGAGCATTCTAGAAAACCTGGACCACTTTGTGACTTGACTGTCCTCCTCACCCTGACTCTAAATGTCAGGCTCTGTATATCTCACCTGAGCCCCTTTTTCCTTCTTTCAGGATGAATCACCAGTCACCGTGGCCTTCAAAACTACCCTTGTCATCCGAATGTCAATGATGCTCAAATGAGTCTCTCCAATCTGGTGGTCCTCCCTCAGAGCACACATCTACAACTACCATCTAGACACCTCCCATCTCCCTGTCTCGTGAGCAGCTCTAGACTGTCTGTCCAGGCGCTCTCTCTCCCATACCCATCCCACCCACCCCCACCCTTGCCTGATCAAATAGCATTACCTGATGGCTCACTGCTCTCTGATCCCGTTATCAGTCCTGGCCAAAATCAGAGAGGGTTATATCTCACTCACTACTGCTTACCAACTCATCACTGGAATTTCTCCCAGGCTCTGACATAATAAACACTGCATGAGCGTCAGCTGTGACTTATGGGTATCAACCTTGTCCAGGGTGAAGCAGCCGTCATCCTTCTGGCATGTTCCCACAGTGCCAGCCCTCTGTACTAGGTCAGACCCTGGGGTGTCTCACCTGTCTCCTGTCCTTTCCACAGAGGGACACCAGCCAGAAAGATAACATTCCTGACTCAAAACAAGGCGTGAGACACGAATGCCCACCTTTCTAGAAGGTCGCTGGAGTGGAGCTGAAAGCTGGTTCTCTTCAGCCCTTGGTTGCAGGTTTTCTTTATTTAACTGCCATTTTCTATCCCTGAGATAGTCTCTACTTCAGCCTAAGGAGAAAACATCGGGCCCCTGGCCTAGCGTCACTAAGTGTTGCTGTCTATAGTCTGTGTGTGCTCTAAGTGCCTAGGTAGCCGTGCATGGTCAGATGGAGCCATTGCCATCTCAGAGACAGTGTGGGGAAGTGGAAGCCTGGACTCAGGACACCCAAAGAGCCTAAGTAAGTTGTTCCACCCCTCAATTTTAAAAGAAGAGTGAAGATTTGGGGATCCCTGCTCCTAAGTCCCTTCCAATGTGCACATAGGAAGGGGACTGCCGGACATCTGGGCTAAAGAGTGCTAGCAGGTTTTCTTCACCACAAGAACTTCTCTGGGCCTCCAGGATGTTCTCCTAAGAGAGAAGCTTTTCCAGTCAAGGAATCCTTCATCACAGAGTGTGCCAATGCACTGTGCTCATGGTGGCCCTTTGAACTCGGGGAACCTGCAGCCCTGAGGTTTTAGCAGTTTCCTGTCCATCTCTGCGCACCTTTGCCAGGGACAAATTCTCAGGCTGTCAGATGCCATGGGGACCAGCGCTCTGTGAAGGAACACTCTGTTTCCAAGACCTTCATAGTTCCCACAAATGAAAGCAGCAGAAGAAAATGGATGTCTGTGTGCCGCAGCCTTCCTCCTAGAAGCAAGTGAGGCCACACAAGTCCTCCCCAGAGGGCTCCGAGGATAAATTAGCCAGCACCTGCCCCTTTGGTTACACTCAGCGATGGCGAGTCAATGCCTTGGTTCAGAGCTGGAGTTCTGTAGTTGCCCCACAGAGCCCAAAGGGAGAGACAAAAGCAGAGAGCCCAGAGAGGGAACAGATGGGTCCCTGGGGAGAAGAGCACAGAGAATACTCGAAGAGCTGGTATAAGTCACAGTGCTCTTTATTGACAACAGAATAGATGGGCCTGGGACTGTGTGTATATATCCATCACTTCCACCAAGGGAAGGGATACTGTGAGGGAAGCAGAAGATGGCAGCTGAGGTCACACCAGGACAGTCATAGGCACAGACTGGCACCAGGGAGAGGAACACTTGTAATCTTCACATGGGCTCCACCAGGGATCTGATGGAAGAGCAAGGGCTGTCAGCCTTCCAGCCCCAGGAAACTGCCCTCTTGAGAAGAGAATAGACTGTTGGGGGGTGATGCTGATTTGTAGGGGGGGGAGCAGATGAAGAGAGGTACTCTGGGGTGGCCGGGATGTTGGCAAGCTCTTTATTTAGAGTAGAGTCTGGAGGACTGAGAGAGATTGGCACTGCCACCTCCATTGTTGCTCAAGCTGACGCCTCTACCACGGACTCCAAGACTACCCCCGGAGCCATGGCCAAAGCTGCTGCCGCCACTAAAACCACTGTCACCAAACTCGTTGCCAAATCTACTGCCATTGCTGCTTGCCAGGCGAATGTCACTTCCTGTGCCATGTCCAGCAACAAAGCCACTTCCGTAACCACTTGACAAGGCCAAGGCGCTGCTGCTGCTGACCGCAGCTGTGGGGAAGACAGGCCCACAGTCAGCACCCTGGCATCCACTTCACTGAATTATAAATAACCAGACCCAGGGAGGTCGGCAGTGATCACGACAGCTGTGCACTTGACATTAACCAGGAGACGTTCTGGTGCCGTCCGCTGTTAACTCCACCCAGCAAGTCAATTCAAATAACAAAATGGTTCCTTCTACATGCCGTCAACTCTACTGTTTGCTTGCTTGCTTGCTTGTTTTTGAGACAGGATCTCACTATGTAGCTCTGGCTGGCCTTAAACTCAGAGAGGTCTACCTGTCTCTGCCTCCCAAGTGCTGGGCTTGAAGGTGCCCATCAGCACACCCTGTCACCAACTCTATTCTTCCTCTGTGCTGCTCGAGCTTGAACCCAGAGCCTCGCCCATGCTTGGTAAGAGCTCTACCACTGAGCCACATCCCCAGCCCAATATGGTCAATCCTTGGTGACACCCTGTGAAGGTTACACAGTGTCTGAAATTTTCCCCACTGGCCATTTGAACGTGCCCTGAGGGCTATAAGATGTCTCAGGAAGAAAAGGGGCTTCCTGGCAAGCCTGATGACCTGAGTGTAGATGTAACCAACCGCCTTATTAAATAAGAGACACAGAGCCAATGTAAAGATGAAAGCCCAAGAGGTCAGAGCTAAGAGCCTTACCCGCTTTCCGCCAGCTAGCCTCTCCCGCCAAGAGACCTCTCCGAAAAGGGAGTTACTTCCTGTGCGTTTTTCTTATAAAGAGTCCTTGTTCTTCCTTCTCATTGGTTGTAAACCCAACTACTTGACTGCCTCGTCACTGCCTGTCTGTACAGACCTCCAGGTCTTCTATGGTTGGTATTGAGATTAAGGGCGTGTGTCTCCAATGCTGGCTGTATCCTTGAACACACAGAGATCTACCTATTCTGCTTACCAAGTGCTGGGATTAAAGGCGTGCACCACCACCGCCCTGGCTTTCGCTATGGCTTGCTAATAGCTCTGACCCCTAGGCAACTTTATTTATTAACATACAAATAAAATCACATTTCAGTACAAATAGAATACCACTATACCTGAGACTCCACGTGATATGACATGCAAGACATGACTCCCACAAGCTGTTCTCTGACTTTTACTTAGCCATGTGCACACACAGAGAGACACACATATAATACATAAACACTAAAAAAAAATCATAAATATGTATGGGAGGATCTGAGCCCTGAACAATGAGAAAAGCCAACCCACTGCCACTCCATTCCCAGAATGTCCCTGTAACTTCCATAGGAACTGTGCTGGATAGATTTATTATCAACTTGACACAAGCTAGAGTCATCAGAGGAGGACCCTCAATTGAGAAAAGGCCTCCATAAGATCAGACTGCAGGCAAGCCTGTAGGGCATGCTCTTAATTAGTGACTTATGAGGGAGAGCCCAGCCCATTGTGGTGGTGCCATCCCTGGGTTAGTGGTCCTGGTTTCCCTAAGAAAGCAGGCTGAGCAAGCCATAAGTAGCAAGCCAGTGAGAAGCACCCCTCCGTGGCCTCTGCACCAGCTCCTGCCTCCAGGCTCCCACCCTGCTTGAGTTCCTGCCCTGACTCCTTCAGTGCTGGATGATGATGTGGAAGTGTGAGCCGAATAAACCCTTCCCTCCTCAACTTGCTTTGGTCCTGGTGTTCCATCACAGCAATAGTGACCCTAACAAAGACAGGAACTTGTCTAAATTAGTTGCTACTTCGTGTATTAGTACAAATATTTGAGAAGCAGCCTTCATCATGAAGACTTGGGCTACTTATAGTTGCTGACAGTACTCTGGTACTCTCTGGACATCCTGTTTGAGAAAGCAAGAAAGATGGGTCCATCACACAGTAGGTCCACAACAAGGCCATGCGTCAAGATGATAACTAGTTGCTATAACTGAACTCAAGAACCTGGGAGGCTTCATCCACATGGCTGCGCACCATAACAAGAAAGCTGTACACACTGGCTGCATGGACAGCTAGGTTACCATGGAGGGAGCAGACTGATAAAGACACAGGCCAAGGGAAGAAGTCTCTGTGGAAGGCCTCTGTTGTCACTCACTTGGTTACTTGTGTGGTCCTCAGACTATGACATGGTCAGGAAGATGAGATGGAGCTCACCTGTACTCGGCACCCTCCAGCAGCTGGCGGTAGGCAGCGATCTCCCTATCCAAGTTTAGCGTGACATCCAGCAGTTCATTGTGGTCTCTCCACAGCCTAGCCAGGTCATCTTTGCCCTTCTTCAGGGCAGCCTGTGAGTCTTGAAGCTTGGTATTGGCATCCCTGATGGCTGTCTCACCATGCTGCTTAGCTTTCGTGAGGGACTTATTCAGCTTTTCATTCTGAAATTGGTGGGGAGGGGTAGAATGAGCCCAACAGGATGGTCCCAGGCTCTCTGCAACCAAGAATGGACTATCCCATCTTAAAGTTGGGGAAGAACACCCTTCCTCTAATTATCTTCATCTTCTCTATCCGTGGAGACATTTTCTCACTGTTAGCCAGCCTTCCCAGAGGGCCATCTGCCTTCAAAAGCCCCTTCTTCGTTATGAGTCCTGAGGTGCCCCACCCCCAGCAACAGTAAGCCCAGGCAATAGCATCCAAGTCATTCCACCTGCTCCTTGGCGTTCTCCACCTCTGCCTCCAACCTCTGGATAACCCTGTTGATGTCTGTCATCTGGCCCTTGATGCTCCTCAGGTCATTTGCATGTCTGCCATCTGTGGTCTGGAGCTCTGCCAACTAGACAGCAGAAGAGAAAAAGGAATACTAAATGCATCTGTACCTAATCAGTTTCTATACCTCCACACAACTCACCAAACTTTGAGATGCCAAGAAGCATTTATTAAAATAACATTCAATATCGTTGTAATGAACCAAGGAGAGGCATCTCCAAGGCAGCAAGGAAGAAGACATCTGGGCTATTGTACTAGAAGATTCTTCCACCTTGTAGGCCCTGAGCAAGCTAGAAATGGTCCCATAGAGCCTGGAAGGTGATAGTATAAAACATTGTACAACAAACAACCATCAAATGGACGACTCCAGAAAATAGACAAACATGGATTCATCCAGGGACCACCTCCACAGCTGCCTCACAAGGCAATAGCTTCCCTAACTCCTAGTGAAGCCCATGGGAGGTACCTGACACCCACCTTGGTCTGGTACAGCAACTCAGCCTCCACCTTGTCCCTCTGAGCTATCTCTTCAAACTGGGTACAGATCCCAGAAATGATGCTGTGCAAGTCCAGGCTGCAGTTGTTGTCCATGGAGAGGACCACAGATGTGTCACTGACACGGTCCTGCGACTGGGATACTTCCTGCCAACACAGAAGGGGCTCACTCACTTTCAGGGCCACTGGAACAACAACCTCCTGAACAACAATCCCATTCACTGACCCTTAGCTCTGAATACGCGTGTGGCCCAGCCTGCCCCAGATGTTCAGAGAGCTCCATGTCTGCAGCCCACCCTGCTGAGCTGCTGCAGGGGGCTTCATCTCTAGGTTCATCCAGACAGTCTCCCAGGGCCTAGGTACCAAAAGTACCAGGCTCACGTCTGAAAGCATCACCCCTTCCCTCTCTCCTGCATTCTCACCTCAAAGAGATCCCTCAGAAAGTTGATTTCTTTTATCAGAGTATAC
>CABHPR010155308.1:0-48364 GCA_902168415.1 Peromyscus melanophrys | reverse complement strand
ATGCTGGACTGCACCCCACCTCTCCTGGATGGCATAGCTGACCCCTTTACTGGCTGTAAGTTACCCTGAAATAAACCTCTTTTAACTACCAGATAAACTACATGGAATTGCCTCATTAATTCCCACTATATCTGGCACCCACATGGGGCAAATTCCTGTCCCTCCTGGGGACCCAGCGCTTCACAAATGTGCAGGTACTACCCACTTTACCCCTTTCCTCCCTCCCAACCCACTAGCAGAATTAATTTCATTATTCATACAATTGCAGGAAATCATCAGAAATAGGGAAAAATATATATATATATATATATATATATATATATATATATATATATATATATATCACATATCAGACCCCATACAGGTCTGCCAGGACCTCTAGCACAAGGTAATGATGAGGCTGATCAGTTACTAATAGGTAATGTACTAGAAGCCTCAGAATTTCATAAGAAATACCATGTAAATAGCAAAGGTTTGAAGAAGGATTTCTCCATCGCTTGGCAACAAGCCAAGGATATTTTTTTTTAAATGTCCTACTTATTCTTTCTATAACCAAACTCCATTACCTGCAGGGAGCAATCCAAAAGGTATACAAAGAAATAAAATCTGGTAGATAGATATATTTTATTTTGCAGAATTTGGAAGATTAAAGTATGTACACCATACCATTGACACCTATTCAGGATTTCAGTGGGCAACTCCTATGCATTCTGAAAATGCTGATTCTATTACACACCTATCAGAAGTTATGGCTATCATAGGAATACCTGTACAAATTAAGACTGGCAATATGCCAGGATATGTCTCCAATAAAATGAGACAGTTTTTTTGCTTATTAAAATATAGAGCATGTTACAGGTATACCACACAATTCCACAGGCCAAACAGTCATAGAAAGATCTAATTGAACTTTAAAAGATATGTTAAATAAATAGCAAAAGATAACAATGACTCCTAGAAATAGATTGCATAATGCTTTATTAACCTTGAATTTTCTCAATGCTGATGAGAAAGGAACAACAGCTGTGGAGAGACATTGGACAACAGACAAAACTCCTGAGCTAAACCAACCGGTTTATTTCAAAGATGTGCTGACCTCAGAATAAAAACCAGGATATATCCTTTGTTGGGGAAGGGGTTTTACCTTTGTTTCTGCAGAAGAAAAGCGATGGATACCAACAAAATTAATAAAAATTCAATTTGAACAGGAGAAACCCCTTGATGAGTAGAAGTGAAAGCTCACGCACTGATGAGGCATCTCTACAAGTTGTAAGAAAAATTTAACAGACAAAGGTTGGAACAGGGTTTTATTTTTTTCTTTAGAGGATAATAGAAATACTCATCTTCCAGAAGTCATAAGGCCTTGGATATCCAGATGTCTACAGCAGAAAGAAAGAATCTATTGGTACCAATCTACACAGGGTAATATCTCACTGCCTAACATCTATATCTCTTTAACTCTAGAAAAGTTGTCATTCTGATTCAATTATATATCAAACTGTCTTTGGAGTTGGAATTTGGCTCCCTCCTTCTCTAAACCCAATCATATTCCTAAAAGAAAAAATTAAGAAATTCTATCTCATATCAGAAGAGCCACTTGGTGTTGGACAGAAGAAAACCAATAGAGAGGGACCATTGTCTTCAAGATTCTATTTCTCTCCATGCTTATTCTTGATTTCTCAGAATCCTTTCTTACATGTCATGTCATCTTTAAATCCAAACTTTCCATTTTGATATTAATAATTTTCAAGTTTTTCTACAGTTAAAAAAAAATAAATCTTTTCCAATAGCAATCTCTGAAGTCTCCAGAAGGAAGATGGGCTCCACAACAACTCTCTCCAGTCCAGAATGATGCCATGGTATTCACAAACATTACTCAGTCATCAACCTTGGACTGAAAACTCTCCAAGGTAATATCATAATAATATGGTTCATCATACTATACTTCTGGCCAGAATCTCAAATAACCTTACCCATTACTCTGAGACTGGCTGCAGAATCTACAGTTAGTCCAACTGAGACCTAACTATCTGAGATTTCTTACAGGACCCCACAAAGATACTGTCACCCCCTGAACAGCAGGAAGCAATTCTAAAAAATTGATGCCCCCTTTTCCAAAAGGTTTCATGTTTCTCAGAGCTATGGATAATGGTTATAGGGTTGGTGGTGGAAGAAAACATTACACTCAGTATTCCCCTTAAGAAAAAAAGGGGGGAATGGATAGGTATAGGTAGATTACTGTATACTAGTATACTAGTAAGTAATTTAATAAAATATCAGCCTTACATAAATTGCACTGTTATGGATTCTTGTATATTGATACAAATGTAAACTATTTCTATATTCTTATATAAGATAATTTGTATAATGATACAAATACAGAATCATATTTGTTGTAATGTACACATATTTCTACTCTTATTTGAAATGTTTGTATATTGATACAAATGTAAAATTATATTTGTCATACTGTATTTATGTTCTACCTCTGTTCAGGATATTTGCTGTATTGATATATATTTTATCACTATAAATAAAATATATTTTTTATTTATACTATACATTCTGACCTCTGCTTTAGCTATTTTGTGTATTTTCACAATTTTTGAGGTCATTGTCCTCTTACTCTACACTTGCTTACAGACTGTTTGCCTTGTTTACATGAAGCCTTAGTCCTTAGGTTATCTAGGTAGATAAGACTTACAGATTTACAGTCACCTATGCTTGTCATCTCTATAGTTATGTTAGTTGGGTTCTACAGACTTACAGAAACATATGTCAGATGTACTCTTCAAATGCTTCATAGACCTTGAAAATATGAGAATAACTTAGAATTCCATTGACGTGAGACATGAGTGCTCCTGGCAACACTGATCTGATCCCAAGAAAATGTTGGGCTTCTGAGACATTTCTGTTTGGAAGTTCATCTTCTTCTTGGCACAAAATGGCCTACTGTGCAAAGAATTGCCCTTGTATTAACTGCTGACAGTATGAATACTGTCACTTCTGAATGAGTGGGACACAAGGAAAAGTGACTATTGAACTCTGCCAAGACAGGGTAAGATGGTCTTTCAAAGTACCTGCTTCTGAAATTGGTCTGACAGATACTCTAGGCCTGTAGCCAATTTGAATGCACCAATGATGGTGAGAAACTTTAGGTGACTGTCCAGGCTTCCAGCTGTCTCTGTATACTCTTGCAAGACTCCTGAAAGTTGCTTGCATCCTTCTTCAATTTCTCAGGTATTATTATATTCCTTCTCAGGTCTTTGATGGAATTGAAGATTAACAGTTATAATTACAGTCTTCTTGTATCTTAGCTAGAACATATTAAATATTAGATTCAGGTTCTTTAGGATAGGATATCTTTTGGAATGATCTCTGTAACATGCCATTTACCTATGCTCCAGACTTTTCTGTATTTTAATATGTGTCTCTTGTTTGATGTTGTTCTTGTTGACTGTAGTTCCATCTTGTCTAGGTCATTATCCCTTATTCCTCTTGGACAATATTTGATAATCATTCTATTGTATATAGTTTTGTATTAGGTTAGAACTTTCTTATTTAGACCGGGGGGATATGTAGTGGATAGCTGTTCTAGATTTGACCTTGAAGCACTGCCCCTAATGAAGCAGCAGGTAACTGCCACACCTGCCTATGACCTGCCCCTGGGGTGTGGCCAAGATGGGACCCCTTAAGACCCAAGATGCATATGTGCTGGCTCTCTTGGTTTCTCATGATCTTGGATGCTGGATTGCAAACCAAGTCAGAGTTCTCCAGAGAACCATGCTGGTCTGTACCTCACCTCTCCCAAATCCTATAACTGACCCCTTTACTGGCTGTAAATTATCCTGAAATAAACCTCTTTTAAGTACCAAGTAAACTATGTGGAATTGCCTCAGTTAATTCCCAGTATGACCTGACTCAAGAGACAAACTCTTCACTAGATCTTTCCATGATTTGTTTTTAATTCTACCTCAATCCTACTCAAACTGAATAGACATTTAAAAACATACTCCCACTCACACCATTTTCTATTTCCATACCCAACTTCTTGGTTTCTGTAAGCAACCTGAGGGGAGAACTGTTGTTTTCCAATTAAAGCTAGTGATCAGCTCTTTGTAGATAGGCATATAGTAAGTATTTAATAAGTGAATGCATATAGTGAACCAATAGCTTGGCCTAAGTGAAGAACATAGGAATGTGGAAAGAAAAGAATGAAATATGGCCATCCTCTTGCTTTCAGAGCTATTCAGCTAAGGTCAGCTCTGGCATTTCTTTTTATTTAATAAAAATCTTAAATAAGCAGCATGTGAATGATTACATCATCTGTCTAAAGTACCATTGACATACCACTTAAAAATTATTTTTTAAAGTTCTATAACTCAAACTGAATTAAGAATTGACAACCTTAGGTGATAATTTGAGAAAGCATTAAGGAGTGAAAAAATCAAATAACTTTGACAACTAATCAAACAATGAGTCTTGGTCTGAATGTTTTCTGTTATGAAAGGAAATACAACATTGGTTCAAAATATTTCTATGAATTACTGAGAAATAAATAACAAGAGTTGAATATTCATATATTCAAATGAGTTCATTTGGTTTGGTTTTAGGAATATGTATGTTGTTGTTTTGGTTTTATTTTTCCACTCAAGAGGACAGAGAAGACTAGAATTTAGATAATATGCATCTGTTATGAGCCAAGCACACTGCCAGTTGGCTTTTCCCAAAACAACTCTATTGATCTGTATTATTGCAATTATTTTTTAAATAAAGGGAAGGAAATGGGACTTGGATATTAAATGATTTTCTCAAGGTTGGAAAATGACTTAAGCAATAGGTTTTACATTTGAATCCAGGTCAGTGTACTTCAAAGCCCTTATTCTTTTAAAGCTTTGTTCAGCAGTTCCTCTCAGGCACAGCTCAATACAAGGGCTGGGTATCATCTTAGTTTCTTTGAAAGAAATTTTTAATTTAAGCTCACAGTTCAAGGTTACACTCCATCAATCTTGGCGAGGACTTTAGAAAAGCAGCAGGAGCTTGAGGCAGCTGATGACATTGCATTCACAGCCAAGAAGCAAAGGGAGAGGAATGCTTGTGTTTAGCTCAGTTTTTTCTTTTTATATATTCCATAAGCCGTACCCAGGGAAAGGAGTCACTAAGAGGGTAAGGGAGGGAATCTTCCACCCTCAATTAACTTAACTTAACAAAGAATATTCCCCACAGACATGCTCAAAGGTCCATCTCCCAGGTGATTTTTGATCTCATCAATTTGACAGTTTGGTTTTACCATCACAGATATGAAAAAAATAGAATTAACATGATGAAAAATAAAACTGAAGGGTGAGGGACTACAAGGCAATGAGAAGTATTCAGAAAAAGACCAATGATAATCAATGATCACCTTGAGTCTTCTTAAGTAAGGTACACAGATCTCTAGACATGGATTAAAGCTTATTCTAATTGTCTTTAATAGAGGGTGCTCTAGTTCTGAGCCAGTCAACATGGGATTAGAAATGCTTTAGCAAAAATCAGCAGTGGCAACCCTTTATTCACAAAGCAAAAGTTGTTTCATTATCAATGACTTACTTAAAATTTTTTTGACTGAATGGATTTCCTACAATTTCTAATTCTAAAAACATTCCAATAACAGAATACAACTATCCTCAGATAGACTTATTCTTTCCCAAGGATGTCACCATTTAACCACAGGGCATAGATAGCCAAGCTGAAGTGACCATTGTTGGTACTCAGAAATCATTTGGCTCATAATCAGATTCCTCTATATTAACCTCTGGTTGCTGAGCTGAAAAGTTAATGTATCTAAATTAAATTGAGCCCAGGTACATCAAAGGAAATGCTTATCTTCCCTCTACCTGTAAAAAATCTCCAGGATGCTTAATACTTATTTATGCAGCAAATGGTATCCAGGGATTATTTACATCACTTCTGGTACTCACTACAGTCAGCAGAGAGATCATTAGATTTTAATTGACACAATCAGGATCTAAATGACATTCAACTATCACAGGGCAGAGATTTTCCCCAGAAATTTACCTATGATCAAAATATTGTATAAAAGAAATTCCAAATAAAACCAAGAAACTCAAATTAATAAAAACTAAGAAAATTTTAAATAATTACATTGAAGACTCAAGATAAAATGTATAAAACTCCTATATTTTTAATTTTATGTGTTCTTTCTTCTAACAAATCTTGATTTAACTTTTGTGGAAAATGTCTGGATTATAATTATTATTGAACTGAATATAAACTTGGGCAGATTAATAGATTTATTTCTTTACTTTTTGTTTCCAATACATACTGACCACAGTTTCCCCCTCCCTCTACTCTACCCAGTCCTCCTAACACACTTCCTCTCTCCCCAGGTTCCATTTCCCTTCAGAAAGAGCAGGCTTCCTAGGGATATCAACTGAACATGGCATAGCAAGATACAATAAGACTAGGTACTGCCGGGCGGTGGTGGTACACGCCTTTAATCCCAGCACTCGGGAGGCAGAGCCAGGCGGATCTCTGTGAGTTTGAGGCCAGCCTGGGCTACCAAGTGAGTTCTAGGAAAGGCGCAAAGCTACACAAAGAAACACTGTCTCGAAAAACCAAAAAAAAGAAGACTAGGTACAAACCCTCATATTAAGGCTGGGCAAGGCAACCCAATAGGAGGAAAAGGGTCCCAAGAGCAGACAAAAGAGTCAGAGAGACCATCACTCCCATTATTGGGAGTCCCACAAAAACACCAAGCCAACAACCAAAACATATATGCAGAGGACCTAGCACAGACCCATGCAGGACCCATGATTGTCACTTCAGTCTCTGTGAGCCCCTATGAGCCTTACTTAGTTGATGTCTGTAGGCTGGGTTCTCCTGGTATCCTTGACTTCTTTGGCTCCTACATTTATTTCCCCTTTTCCTTGGAGTTCCATGAACTCCAATGAGAGGGAGCTGAGGAGGATATCCAATTTGGGCTCTCTCTGTCCTAATGTTTGATCGTAGATCTTTGCATCTACTCCCATCAGCTGCCAGCAGAAACCTCTCTGATGGAAATTGGGCTAGTTACCAATCTATGAGTATATAAGAATATCATTAGGAATCATTTTAATATTTTTTTTCTGTCATAGATCTCTCTGCTATCCAGCCTCTGGTTCCTGATAATCTAGGCAGTAGTGGGCATGATCTCTTTCTTGGGTGTGGACCTCAAATTAGACCAGTAATTGGTTAGCAATTCCCACAAGTTGTGCTCCTCCATTGCCCCAGCACATTTTGCAGGCAGGACAGGATGTGGGTCATAGATTTTGTGAGTGAGTTGGTGTCCCAATACCACCATTGGAAGCCTTGCCTGGTTATAGAAAATGGACAGTTCAGGATCCAAATCCTCCATTACTAGGAGTCCTCACTAGGGTCACCCTCATATAATAATGGGAGTTGCTGCTACACTAGGTGTCCACATTGATCCCTATGCCCTCCAAGTGGTCATCTCTTCCCATACTTTCTGCCACCATTCCTATCCCCTAACCTGATCACAACTATTCCCATTGCCACCCATCACCAGTCCACTCACAAAACCTATTTTATTTCCCCTTCCCAAAGAGATCCAGGGTTCCCACTTAGAGTCCTCTTTGTTACTTAGCCTTTCTAGGTCTGTGGATTATAGATAGCCTGATTATCATTTACTTTACAGCTAATATCCACTTATGAGTGAGTATATACCATATTTGTCTTTCTGGGCCTAGGTTACCTCATTCAGGATGATTTTTTTTTCTAGTTGCATCCATTTTCATGATGTCATTTTTTTCAGCAGCTGAGTATTATTCCATTGCATAAATGTACCACATCTTTATCAATTCTTTCATTGAAGTACATCTAAATTATTTCCAGTTTCTGACTATTATGAATAAAGCCACAATGAACAGAGTTGAGCAAGTGTCTTTATATTAGGATGGAGTGTCCTTTAGGTATATGCCAAAGGACAGCTCGGTCTTGATATAGATTGCTTACTCCCAGTTTTCTGAAGAACCACCATATTGATTTCCATAGTGGTCTTACAAGTTTTCACTCCCACCAGCAATGGAGAAGTATTTCCCTTGCTCCACATCCTCATCATCATGAGCTGTCACTGGTGTTATTGAACTTAGCCATTCTCACAGGTGTAAGGTGTAATCTAAAAGTAGTATTGATTTGCATTTTCCTAATAACTAAAAATGTTGAACTTTTCTTTAAGTGCTTCTCAGCCATTTGAGATTCTTCTATTGAGAATTTTCTGTTTAGAGCTATACCTCTTTTTCTTAATGGATTATTTGTTTTCTTGATATCTAGTTTCTTAAGTTCTTTACTATGTTAATACTTTGGGTATTAGCCCTCTGTCAGATGTAGAGTTAGTGAAAATCTTTTCCCATTCTGTAGGCTGTCATTTTGTCCTATGGACTGTGTCCTTTGCCACACAGAAGCTTTTCAGTTCATGACGTCCCACTTATTAATAGTTTATCTTAGTGCCCATCCTATCAGTGTTCAGGAAGTTGTCTCCTGTACCAATATGTTCAAGTTCCCTGCTTTCTCTTCTATCAGTTTTCAGTGTATCTGGTTATATGTAGGAGTGTTTGACCTACTTGGACTTGAGTTTTGTGTAAGATGATATGTATGGATTTACTTGCATTCTTTTATATGCAGATATCCAGTTAGACCAGCATCATTTGTCAAAGATGCTTTCTTTTTCCAGTATGCATTTCTGGATTCTTTACTAAAAATAGGGTGTCCACAGGTGTGTGGATTTATGTCTGTATCTTCTATTTGGTTCCATTGATCAACATATCCATTTTTATGCCAATACCATGGGTTTTTACTATAGTTGTAGAGTACACCTGGAAATTGGGGATAGTGATACCTCTGGATATTCTTTTATTCTTCAGGATTGTTTTAGATATCCTGAGGATTTTTTTATTGCTGTTGTTTTTCCATATGAAGTTGAGCATTGTCCTTTCAAAATCTGCAAAGAATTGTGTTGGAATTTTGATAGGGATTGCAGTGAATCTGTAGAATGCCTTTGGTGGGATAGCCATTTTACTATGTTAATTCTACTGATCCATGAGAATGGTAAATCTTTCCATTTTCTGATATCTTCTTCAGTTTCTTTCTTCATAACTTTTTTAATTTCTGTCTTCAAATACTTAAAGTTTTTTATCATATAAGTCATTTACTTACTAGGTTAGAGTTATTCCAAGAGATTTTATATTATTGAAGGCTATTGTGATGAGTGCTATTTCACTGATTTTTTTCCAGAGTCCAATTGTCATTTGTATACGGGAGGGCTTCTGATTTTTTGAGTTAATCTTGTATTCAGCTACTTCACTGAAGGTGTGTATCAACTTTAGAAGTGCACTGCTAGAATTTTTGGAGTCATTATGTATGCTATCATATCATCAAAAAGTTGAAAGCATCAAATGATACTTTAACTTCTTCCTTTCCAATTTGTATCCCCTTGATATCCTAGAGTTGGCTTATTGCTCTAGGTGGAATTTCAAAGACTATATTGAATAAGTATGGAGAGTGGACAGCCTCATCTTATTCCTAATTTTAGTGGGATTGCTTTGAGTTTCTTTCCAATTAATTTGATGTTGGCTATAAGCTTTCTGTAAATTGCCTTTATTATATACTTTGTATCCCTACTCTCTTCAAGACTTTTATCATGAATTCTTATCATGAAGTTGGATTTTATGAAAGATTTTTTTCAGCATCAAATAAGATGGTCATGTGAGTTTTTTTCTTTCACTTTGTTTATATAGTTGTGTAGTAAATTTTGCAGTAGCAACAGTTGATAGACTGCATTTTCCATGTCTGTAACTTAGGCTTTGTCCTTGTAACATGAGGAAAAATGCTGGGACTTGTCCAAATTATTCTGACTCTTATGAGCTGATATGCTGGCTACCTGAATTTCTCTGTGTACAACCTATGTCTTTGTATCTCAGAAATGGAGGCATAGTTACCTTCTACATTAGTTCTTTTTCTGTTACTGTGACAAAACATCATGACTAAGGCAACACATAAAAGACAGTATCCAATTGGGCTTATTGTTTCAGATGTTTAGAGTCCACAATGGCAGAACAAAGGTACAGCATCTGAAGCAGCTGAAATAACACATCAGAAAGCAGGAGGCAAAGAACAGAGTCTTGTGAAACCTCAAAGCCCACTCCCAGTGACACACCTTCTCTGACAAGGCCACACCTCCTAATCCTTTGCAAGCAGTTCCACCAACTGGATCCAAGTTGTTTTGGTAACACCCACGCTACCACCACCCATTCACCATGTCTGAGCGAGGGGCTGTGGATCAAAAAACAGAGACAAGAGACAGCGGGTCATTCACCTCAGCAGAATGCCAAATGCCGTTTATTGAAGGAGGAAGGAAACCTTAAATACAGGCTTACAGCAGAATGGGAGAACCCCAGAGGGCAGAAGTTCACTACCGATGTTCTACATTCTTGCATCTAAGCTGTTTACACCAAATGCAGGATACACAAACAAAGAACCTCCAGTGAGCATTCAGGAAGAAGGAAACTGGCAGGGAATCAGCATAGGGAGGACATCTGGTCAAGGTCAGCAAGCAAGGCAACAGCTACCCAAAATGGGAGGCCGGGGCCCTACACCAAGTATTCAAATATACGAGGCAATGGGGACTTAAACCACCATACTTTCTAACCAAAACTATAATGGAAGAAAAGATAGGCAGAGGCCAGGACCAGAAGCTGCCCTAAATGGCTGTACAAATGTTGTGGTTAATAGTTAATCTTATTAGTCAGATTAGATAAAAGAAGTGCCTAAGTTATTTTGTATTTGTGTGGTTGTGTCTATGAGGGCTTTCCCAGGGATGATTAGATCCTAGATGATTAGATTAAGTGAGGGATGAAGGCCCTCACTTAATCAGTAGTTTGGTCTGTAGATGGATTGAAAACTTGAATATACTTTTAGATGTTGGTGAGACCTGGCTGGAGAAAGTAGGTTAGTGGAAATATCCTGAGGGAGCTATAATATTGCTCTGGCCCTTTCCTGCCGTGGATCAGTTCTGCTTCCCTGCTCTACCACACTTTCCAGCTTCAGTAGAGTGAATCCATCAGAGAAACTAATCTCTTCTCCCTTCTCAGTTGCCTTTTCAAATTTCAGACACAAGGAGGAGTATGTGTATGAGGGAGGAGTCAGCTAATACAGGTATGCTAACCAAAAGAAAGAAGCTAAAGATGACAGGAAAAATGCAGGTTAAAATTAATCTAAATACAGAAATTAAGAAACTAACCACTATCCAAAGGGCTATAGTTACACAGGGGACACAGCACAGTAGCCTCTGTGTACATGAGTTAGATCTAAACCTTACTTCTTTAAAGCTTCATCTTGGCATCATAGAGCTTTCATCCAGTGACTGATGGAGGCAGATGCAGAGATCCACAGCCAGGCACCAGGCTGAGCTCCAGGAATCTAGTTGATGAGAGAGAGGATGGATTCTGCAGGCGAGGAACATCAAGATCACGATGGGAAGACATGCAGAGATGACCGGCCACACTAGTGGAAGCCCATGAACTGTAGACTAGTGGCCATGGAGCCCCCATGGGACAGGACTAGGCCCTCTGTATATGGAAGATGGTTGTTTGGCTCAAACTGTTTGGGGGCACCCAGGCAGGGGGATCAGGATCCATCCCTGGTGCATGGGCAGGCTTTTGGGAGCCTGGTGGCAGTAGTGAGATGCCTTGCACAGCCTTGGTGTAGTGGGAATGGGCTTGGACCTGCCTAGGCTCAGTGTGCCGGACTCTGCTGACTCCCCATGGGAGGCCTTGATTTGGGGGATGTGGGGATGTGGGGTGGCTTGGGAGGGAGGGCTGGAGGGTGGAAGGAGGGAGGGCTGGAGGGTGGAAGGAGGGAGGAGGTGGGATCTGTGGGTGGTATGTAGAGTGAGTAGAAAATTTCTTAATAAAGAAAAATGAAAGAAAAAAAAAGCTTGACTGCTGTGGGATGTTCTGTATGTCAAATGTGTTGCCAATAAAACACTGATTGGCCAGTGGCTAGGCAGGAAGTATAGGCGGGACTAACAGAGAGAATAAAAAGAGAAGGAAGGTGGAAGGAGATGCTGCCAGACGCTGCCAGCCACCGCCAGGACAAGCAGCCTGTAAAGATGCTGGTAAGCCACGAGCCATGTGGCAAGGAACAGAATTATAGAAATGGATTAATTTAAGATATAAGGACAGTTAGCAAGAAGCCTGCCACGGCCATACAGTTTGAAAGCAATATCAGTCTCTGTGCTTTCTTGGTTAGGTCTGAGCGGCTGTGGGACTGGCAGGTGAAAGAGATTTATCCTGACTGTGGGCCAGGCAGGAAAACTCAAGCTACACTTGACCTCGGGTAAATTGCTAAACTTCTCTGATGCTCAGGTTCCTTGTCTCAAAATCCAGCCTGAAATACTTATTTCCTAAAGCCACTACAAGAATAAGCTGAAGCCAGGCAGTGGTGGCACATGCCTTTAACCTCACCACTCAGGAGTCAGAGGCAAGTGGATCTCTGTGAGTTCGAGGCCAGTCTGGTCTACAGAGTGAGTTCCAATAGAGCCAGGGATACACAATGAAACCTTGTCTCAAAAACAAAAAACAACAAAACAACAAAACAAACAAACAAAAAGAATAAGTTGAGACATTCAAGTAAAGCATCCAGAAGAATGCCTGGCATTTGGTTCTTATTATGTAAGTTTTCATACTTGTTTTCATTAGTAACTGCTACCACAGGGAGCTGCAAAGAAGCATGAGACTGGAAATCAAATAATTAACACAAACCATTGATTGAAATCTGCTATATATGCCTCCAGCTGTCTTTTATTACTATTTTTTCATTTCTGTTCACTGGGGTCTCAGAAATACTTAACAGCTTCTGAAAACTGTGGCATGCTATTGAGAGAGAATCTTTTGTGGAATTTCCAAACATATCTATGGGGTCTTCTGTCTATGTCAAGATTGGCCATTTCTGAAGCTGGCTGCAACTGGTCCTTCGCACAGAAGAACAACACTAGTTGTACTTCTTGGGTACATTTCAGGATCAGTAGGTTGGGTGATTTGAATAGGTATGCCCCCCCCCCCCATAGACTCAGGTGTTCAAATGGTTGGCCCATAGTGAGTAGCACTCTTAGGAGGTGTGGTCTTGTTGGAGGAACTGTGTCACTATGGGGACAGGCTTTGAGGTCTCATGTGCTCAAGCTATGCCCAATGTGCCACATAATTTACTTCCTGTTGCCTGGGGACCAAGATGGAGAATTCTCAGCTTCTTCACCAGCACCATGCCTGCCTGACACTCCCATGCTTCCAACCATGACAACAATGGACTAAACCTCTGAAACTGTAAGCTAGCCCCAATTAAACATTTTCCTGATGTGGAATATTATTTTAAGATGTGTTACATTTGTTTATGCTCTGGAACATTTGTTTTAATGATGTAAACATGTGTTGCATTCTTTTATGTTGCATTTGTTCAACTCTGTGAAGCTGTGTTACTTTGCCTGTCTAAAACACCTCATTAATCTAATAAAAAACCGAATGGTCAATAGCAAGGCAGGAGAAAGGATAGGTGGGGCTGGCAGGCAGAGAGAATAAAGAGGAGGAGAAATCTGAGGGGAGATCAAGGAGTGAGAGAGAGGAAGGAAAAGCAAGAAAAGAAGGAGAAGAAGACAACAGAGGCCAGCCACTCAGCTACACAGCAAGCCATGGAGTAAGAAGTAAAGAAACATATATAGAATAGAGAAAGATAAAAGCCCAGAGGTAAAAGGTAGATGGGATAATTTAAAAAAAGCCGGCTAGAAATAAGCCAAACTAAGGCCAGGCATTTATAAGTAAGAATAAGCCTCCATGAAATTTATTTGGGAGCTGGGTGCTATGATCACGGAGTCTCTTCAGAGCAATAGAAACACAAACTAAGACAGTAGGCAACAATACAGAAAGCAATCCAGGTGCATTTTTGCCAAGAATTTCTTAGGAAGCATATACTTTCTGGAGCCATTTTAGTCGGTTGCTTGAGCTGGTTTTCATAATGTAATGAAGTACATAGCTAGAATTTGCAATTTATATAAAAGGAATGAAAGGGAACTCACCACTGAGTTGCACTGCAGTTGTCATTAGAAAAAAAAAAAAAGATTAAGTTAAAGGTAGACTCCCATTTGTCGTTAAACCACCTTGCTTCTCACCTTATTATACTGTCAGGTTGTCATTTATGCACAGAGCTTTACACATGGTGTTCCAGAATCTCTGAGTCTAAAGTCTTCTCTATTTGACAGATACATTTATAAGTAACTAACATCATGAACCACTACGCACAGTTAAAATGGCAAGGTGACCAAGCAAGCTAAATTTACTAAAACATCTTATGTGGAGAAATACAGAAACTCACCATATTGGAGTCAAGCATATGCAAAATTTAGAGGGAGCAAAGTGACAGGAAGTTCTGCTCTATAGACACTGACTGCACATGTATGATGTTCCAGCCATTTTCCTAAAAGCACGGCGAAATATAATGAGATGCTTCCTGTTCTCAGGAGGTGTATTTGTGTTAAAGACAGACAGATCTACGAAAGTTAGGAGAGACTCACAGAGGAAGAAAAAAAAAAACTCCACTAAGACTTTGAAATTTATTTGTGATTAGTAGATTAAAAAAATAAAAAAACAAATCTGAGAAAGTAGATGGGGGCATTAGGGGGTCTACTCTATTTGAGTCCTCAATAAAATGGAGGTAAGAAGACAGAAGCAATTACATGGTAACAAAACATGAATTTCTCTGCAGGGGTCTATCTGTAAGAAAAAAGAGGAAAAGACAGAGATCACTGTCGCAGGCAGCTATGGAGGCCATTGAAAATACAGAACATTGTCAATGGACTTGGCAGTAATAGTCAAAAAAGGTGCAAAAGGTCAGGTATGATGAATCAACAGACAATGGCACAAAGCATCCTAGAGACCATACAGCTGAGAAAGGGAGACACTGAGATGCTGGAGTGTGATTAGGTAGTGTATTAACAACCAAAGGTCATCAGAGGGGATCCCCAGATGTCAGCAGATAAGCTAAAACGCACAGTCTTTCTCTCCACAAAGGAAGATGCATGCTTACATGCTGAAAGGAGCTGCTGGAGATTCTTCTGGCAAAGTTTCACAGAACATTTTACTAGTATTTCCCCAGACCGGAAGGACCATCTACCTGCCGCCCCCCCCCCCCAACATACTCAGTGTTCATCAGATCAAATATCCCTTTGTGTGGTTTATAGAATTGAGATAACTCAATTCTGATTACAAAAATAAAAGAGCTAATATTAGTAAAAATATAGATTTAAAAGTATTTATTCTTTGTTCTTAACACAAGTGGATAGTGCTTTGTTGTTACTGTTTGCTTGCTTTACATGAATAGTTGGGAGAACAGAACAGAATGTGTGTGTGTGTGTGTGTGTGTGTGTGTGTGTGTGTGTGTGTGTGTGTCTAAAGTCTGAGATAGTTATGAGTAACTAAAAGAAAAAACTTCAAAAGTAAAGTCCTATGTCCCATTCTAAACGATTGAACTTTGTCTTGCTCTTTTACCAGCAACTTGGTCCACTGATCTCTTATAGCTCAAACCCAGGTGGCTATCATAGTTACTTTCCACTTCTCTCCTCATATTTTTAAAAATCAGTTCTGGATTTTGCCATAAAGTTAATAGTGAGGCTCACAGGTAGAAAGGGTAAGCTTAAGTAACTTGGATTGTTTCTGTAGTAATTGGTTTCCTCCCTGAGAGTCCTGGTTGACACTCAAAGAGCAAAGAAGGCTGGAGGCTACTTTGTTTGCAACCTATTTTAGATGGTAATTGAGAAGGAATTGTTGGCACTATAAAAATATTATATTTTTCTGAAGCAATCATATTTTTAAAATATCTTCAAATTTTTGAAAAAAAACTTAATTAAAGAGACTCTAAAAAACCATACATACCTTACTATTTTAAAAAGTCAAACATCCCCAAACTACAGATACCAAAAGTTCTACAATGAAAAACACTAATCCCTACAAGCCCTTTATTATCCCAACTTCCTAAAGTATCTAGGGGAAGTAATTGAGTGTAGACAAAGCAAGCATCAAAGTCCCTGCAATACAGATTATTCACATCTCAAACAGGACAGGGAAGTTGCCTCTGCCTTGAGTTTCTTCTTTAGAATGCAGAGCTGAGCCAAGGCAGCCTGAAAATTCATCTGAACCACTGACCTCTAATCACACACACACACACACACACCAAGGAGCAGCTGGACAACCAATTGAATGCATACATGTAGAAAACTAAAGGACACATGGATGCTGAATTGGATATATACATGGCACAGACAAATCCTGAAACCAATGATTGAAGCTGCCTGCCTGCCCACTTGTTAGACTCTTGTTAAAGTCACAACATCTATAAAATAACCTTGAGAACACAAGAGAAGGAAACCAGATTGATGCTGTGTTATATGAAACCCCATTTCCCTTTGATTTGGTTGAGTTTGGTTGTTTATCCAGTCACCCAGACTTCTGTTTGAACGAGAATGCATTGGTCTTGTGAGTAGAACATTTTTCCTCTGCCTCACCTGTCATATACTCTGACATTTTAATACTTCCTCTGTTCAATTTTTATGATCCCGAAAAAGGTTCCCAGAAGGAGCCAGTGTTCTCACTAATGTGTAGTCTCTGGGATAGAGTTCTACATCTTCCTTAAAAGTTTTCTATTAATAGCTGAAGCTAAAGGTGTGTTTGCCATGGTGATGATGAAGGTAGTAAATTAGAAATGTTGGTATTGCTACTGAGCCAGGAACGGCTTATACGTGGTAGCAACTTTGATTTCGTCAAAGTTGGTGCTGCCTACACTGACATCACATAAATGGTAGCTGACATGCTGATTTGGGTATGTACAATTTCTACCATAAAATAAGATATTTAAGCTTTCCTTTGGCTTTGTGTCATGTCTAAGAGGCTGTATACCTCCAGTATAGAATTAGAAGCCATTCGGTGCAGCACACATGGCAGAAGAGATAGGAAGGAGAGACTGATCACAAACTAACTGCTGGGAAGGAGTCATAAGCTGCTCATGCTGAAATGCAGTTACCTGTGTTTGTCCAGAACCAGTAATGGTCTAATCCACTTAACTGGCTTTATTTGACCCTCTTGAAGGTTTGAGTTCAACCATATTTTGGCAGCTGTTCAGTTTCAGTGGAATCTTGTATTTCTGGTTCCTTACAACAAATTATTCTCTCAAAAAAATATACATTCTTTCTTTTGTATGTTTAGTGTTTTGATTATTATGTGTCTAATTGATTTCCTTTTCTGGTGTCCTGTATGCATTCTGTACTTTTATAGACATCTCCTTAGTTAGGTCAGGAAATTTTTCTTCTTTGATTTTGTTGAAAATATTTTTTGGGCCTGTGATGTGGGATTCTTCTCCTCCTATTCCTGTAATTTTAGGTTTGATCTTTTCATGGTGGCCCAGATTTCCTGGATATTTTGTGTCAGGACTTTTTTGGATTTAACATTTCTTTGACCAATGTGTCCATTTCTTCTATCATATCTTCAATGCCTGAGATTCTCTCTTTCGTTTCTTGTAATCTGTTGGTAAAGCTTGCCTCTGTAGTTCTAGTTTGAAGTCCCTAATTTGTTCATTTCCAGAATTCCCTCAGTTTGTGTGTTTCTGTGTTACTTCTACTTCCATTTTCAGGTCTTGAACAGTTTTGTGTCCTTCAACTGTTTGTTTGTTGTTGTTGTTGTTGCTGTTGTTGTTGTTGTTGTTGTTGTTGTTGTTGTTGGTGGTGGTGGTGGTGGTGGTGGTGGTGGTGGTTTGCTTGTTTGTTCGTCTTTGTTTGTTTTTGTTTTTGTTTTTCTTGGCTTTCTTTAAGGGATATATTCATTTCCCCCAATTATTTGTTTGTGTTTTCCTGTATTTCTTCAAGGCATTTATTTATTTCCTTTTTATGACCCTCTATCATCTTCATAGAGTCAGTTTTAAGGTCTGTTTCTTGTGATTCAGCCACGTTGGAACATTCAGGACCTACTGCAGTAGAATAGATGGGATCTTGTGAAGACATATTGCCCTGGCTGTTATGTATTGTGTTCTTATGCTGTCATCTAGGCATCTTGGTTTGGTGATTATAGGTCTAGGTGCTTTTTCTTCTGTTTGTCTTTTTTTGATGGGTGTTTTGTTCCTCAGTTTTTGCTTCCTCTCTGGATTTTCAGAGGGTATGTTGTCTGTGTGTTGCCTGTTTTATTGGCCTGCTCAGCTGGTGTGTTCACAGAGAATGCTTGCTTCTGTTGGAAATTGGGGGAAGGAGAGGCCCGGAGTTGATTGTCTGTTGTAGTACTATAGGTGACCCTAAGAGTTAGGTCTGGAAGAAAAGAGACAGTAGAAAAGGTCTGTGGGCTGCTTACCTGGTCATCTGGCAGGCATGGCCAGTGGTTGAGCAGGGAGTGTCTGTCCATTAGGGAAGGCAGTTGGGGATGGTCTGTGGGATCCACTTGAAGTATGGACAGACACAAGAGGAAGCTGCAGCTGGTGTTCTGTTGAAGCTCTAAGAGCAACCCAAATAATAAGAAGGTCTGTGGGCAGCCTATCTGGTCTTCTGGCAGGTGTGACCTCCGTTCAGGCCCTTTTATGCACCATATTTGCAAGAAGCAAGCTTCAGGTTTCCCACAGTTAAGGAAACAGGGTTGTTAAGAGCCAAACTACACAAAGGAGGGACTAACAGGAGATAAGATCAAGCAGGCCATTTGGAGCTGTCAGCCACATTCAGTAGCACAAAGATAAAGATTTAATATTCTCTAATCTGAAATCTTAACATTGATCTTCAAGCAATTGTTTGACTTCTCTATTTAAGCATGCATCTCCTGCTAACTTGCCCTCCACAGCTATATTATGAGTGCTCCCTGGGAAGGGGTGATTTGATTGTCTGTTGGTTGGATGCCTGAGTCTTTGCTGTGCCATCGATATGCATTTACAATTCTATACCCTTAGTGTTTGACACTTCCTAGTGGAACAATTTTCTTCATCATCCATCTCTCCATTTGATAGCTGTAGTAAGTATCAAGGAAATGCCATGGAGAGGGGTGATCTATGAAAGGCAGATAAGTGAAAGAAAGTTTGTCCTGGATTTAAATTAATTAAGGAAGCTATATTTAGAAAGGCCAGTGGCACTGATCCTACCACATTGCTAATCTCAACAGCTCGTTAATCTTATCTCTAGGGTCATTTCCTACAGCACAAAGGGAAAAGGCAATTGAATTTACTGCTTCAGTTTGCCAAGACAGAAACTTCCTTTAAGAGGTCTTTTTAAATTATTTTAGCTTTTAGACTTTCTAAAGAGTTTAAACTGAACGCCATTAGGAACAGTTCAGGGAATATGAGTCTTCCCTTTAAGAAAATTATTTTCTAGTTTTGTCTTGAAACACCACATGTCAAAAATTCTCCTACAGTGTTGTTTGTTTTTATAGCAAAACTCACAGTACATTTTTCCTTCAACTGTGTGCAAAACAATAGAAATACCATAAATAAATTCCATCTAAGGTAATATCTGTACAGATTGATGGGTTCCTTCTAGCAAGAGGCAACACAGAGCAAAAGAAACTGCTAGCTTTGGTCTTCCAGCATGTTGTTTTTACTTTAGGCACTGTCTCAGTGAGGGTTTTTACATTTACATCAAGATTTCTCTTTAGTCATAAAATTAACTGCATATAAAAAAAGAAAAACCTTAGAATAAAAACAAAAACTGTTCTTGAAGCACTTCAAATTATAAATAAAAAGAACTATCCAGGCACATAAAATGCAAGCAGAGGGATGAAGAAGCGATTGTTTAACTAGTTTATTTACTAATTGCTATTTCAGCAACTCATTTTCTTTCTCTCCTTCATTTCCTCAGCCCTTGCAAACTACTAATCTATATTAGCTTTATCACTATTTCTAAATTAGTTTTTAAAATTGTCTTTACCATGAGGCTGAACTGAAAATACTAACATAAAAATATCCACAATAGAGTAAGTGGGGAGCAGAACAGAAATCATAATATAGTTATGAATCATACTTTGTGGAAATAGATATAAAAATACGTGTATATAAATAAAATTATGTATATATAAGTATATACATAAATGTGTGAGTTTAGAAAGAGTAAATGTATATATTGAGAAAGTTTAAATAGATTACAATGCTGGAAAGATACATAGTTAAAACTGAATAGCAAAGAGCTGGGTGGTAGTGGCACAGGCCTTTAATTCTGGCACTCAGGAGACAGTAGGTGGATGGATCTCTGAGTTTGAGGCCAGCCTGGTCTACAGAGTGAGTTCCAGGACAGCCAGGGCTACACAGAGAAGCCCTGTCTTAAAAACTCTAAAAAAGAAAGAAAGAAAAACTGAAAAGCAAGATTAATTTCCAGTGCTGGGATTACAGGCATGCACCACCACACTTAGTTCAGAAATTCACCTTGATAAGCAGGAATTATCATCCTATGTTACCATAAAGAAAACTAACAGACCCACCATGGAATCACATAGCTAATTTCCCTGGAGTCCACAAAGCCAAAGAGAAGAATGCTCAAGCTAACAGATGTGTGGGTAAAAATAACAGAGACTTGAGAATAATCAGAAAGCATCATTCGTGTCCTGCATGAGAATTGATGAAGGTGATGTTCATAAGACAAACTGTGGGGAAAGGTGGACGTTAGTAAATAGGACATTTGCTTTACACACACACACACACACACACACACACACACAAATGCTCATGGAGTGGTTCTTAACATTGTTAAAGTAAATATATGTTGGTTTTACAAAAACAAATTAAAACTTTCAAATTCATTTAACATGAATAAAGTTCACATACCCTTACTGCTGTCTGATGTTTGTTCTACCTATTATTGATAACATTGCATGACTTTGAGAAAGATTGACACCTTCCCTTTTTATCAAAATGATATTAAAAATGCTGCCTAAAATTCAGACCTAATTGCATGGAATTTCCACTAAATACTCACCAAATTCCCTGACTCTTTCCCTGGCATCCCTTTCCTAACACCTCCTCCCAGACACCCAGCTGGTTCCACAGAGGAAAGCTGCAAGTGCTGCCAAGCACAACACCTGCCTGCCATTCTGGGTTTATGAAGGAAAGTAGTAGACACTTCCAACAGCGATCCGTCGAATGCCATTAGCAAACCAATTAAAAAGGAAATACACTGCACAAATGGAAACCCAGACAATAATTTCAAGGCCAGTAATTCCTCAAATCTTAAAAACTTACTTAGAGGGCATAAAACACATCTTGTGCCTCTTCTTCATTTACACAGGTTTGCTTCTGCCCTGATTCTCACAATCCTTCATTTTCTGTGAATTGAGACATAAGAGTATAAAGATTACCTTACTTCTCCCACTTTGTGTTGTGCTGATACAGTCACACAACTCTGCTAAAATCCTTACACTTCATTTCACCCTAATTTGTTAATCATCTTTCACCTAAAATGTCTAAAAAAATCCCAGTACTTCCGTACCTAGAGAACATAGCTGAAATCAGCATTTTTCTTCTCCTGGAAGAAGAGAGCACATGAAATGCAGAGCCAGACAGACTCCTGATTTAATCTCAGCTCTGCCACTTTCTAATTCTCACAGCCTGGCCATTTTTTTTTTCCTTTGGAGACAGTGTTTCTCTGTGTAGCCCGGGCTGTCCTCCTCGAACTCACTCTGTAGACCAGGCTGGCCTCAAACTTAGAGATATGCCTGCCTCTGCCTCCCGAGTGCTGGGATAAAAGGAGTGCACCACCATCATCTGACTTCTAAGCTCCAGTTTCTCCCATCTGTAAAGCAAGGACCACAATTCCTACCTAACAGGGCTATTGGGAAGATCTGAAAACAACTGGGGTAAAGAAATTCCACTATTTGAAAGCTGGCAAACTCCTTCCCCACTTGCCCCATCTGCTGGAGATGAAAAGTAAATTCATGTTTATAATTAAGCAAACTACAGTGCTTTTGAAACCCAACAGTTCTGTTATGACATCTGTGGGAGCTCATTTTCAGGTTCCTCATGGCTTTACCTAGCAGGCCCGCATAGAAAGGATGATTAGGACCACGGGCATGAGTGCAGATGTCTGAGATGGTCTGCACTTGGCTGTGCTTGGGGGAGGTCTTTTGCTCCACCCCTTGGCGGCTCTATAAATACCCTGGGGTAGAGACAGTCAGGGCCCGTTGGAAAAGGTTCCAGGCCCTCTCGAGGCTATCCTTTATTTTCTATCTGTTTATCTCTGCAATATAAATCCTTCTATCTAATATTTCCTGCTGCTCACACTCAAGAACACTGGGGAGCTGTGGGGTTGGTGGGTAAATGCCCCACAGACATCACTAACAGAAGTTCCTTTTGTTTTGTTGTTTTATATCTCTTTGAGACAGAGTCTTGTGTAGCCCAGACTGGACCCTGAATACCTGATCCTCTTGCCTCCATCTCCATAGTGTTGGGATTACAGATCTTCGACACCATACTTAGCCCCCAAATTTAATCTTGAGAAGCAGGAATTAATGCTGATTATCCTGTGTTATCAAAAAACAAAATAAAACAAAACAAAAAAAAACAAAAAAAAAAAACCCAAAAAACTAATGGCCCTAACAGAGAACGACACAGCTACCTTCCCTGGAGTCCATACAATGGTTCAAGTAGACAACAGATGTGTTGGTAGAAATAAGAGACTAGTGAACAATCAAAAGGCAGGTTTGGTACCCTGGATATAAACAAAAGTGAATGTGGAAAGACACATTCTAAGATCCCACTAAAAGAATGCAAGCTGCTGAAGCCACTTGGTCTTTACAGATGTAGAAAAAGTTGTCCTAATTCCTCAATAGATCAGAAATTCACTGCTTGGGAAACAGTGGACACTGAGATGATTTAACTGTAAAAGTTAAAGACGAGGCTAGGCAGTGGTGGTGCACGCCTTTAATCCCAGCACTTGGGAAGCAGAGGCAGGCGAATCTCTTTGAGTTCAAAGCCAGCCTGGTCTACAAAGCCAGTTCCAGGAAAGGTACAAAGCTATACAGAGAAACCCTGTCTCAAAAAAAAAAAAAAAAAAAAAAAGGTTAAGGACAAATATCTCAGAAGGTGATGTGGTTGGGAAATATGGTTTGTGGACACTGAACATTCAGCCCACTGTGATGATTACACTGGCTTTTTCGGTGTAAAAGTCACCAAAATCACTTGTAAATGTCAAGATGTGAGCTTGACATCTTGGCCCAGAGTAGGAAGAAGAGGTAAACTTAGAGCTCAGCATGAGAGAACATGAGCATAAATGTGAAAACTGTAACAATGAGAAAAGATGTGCTCTTCAAAGTAAAAGGAAAGAAAGGAATGACCAGAGAAGAAAGACAGAGCCTTAGGCAAGGTCCACAGTGAGCAGTTATTGAAGACAAAGAAGAAACAAGGAGACATAAGGGGCCTACACGTTGTAGAGACTTGAAAAGAAACAAAACAATTTCTGTGATAAAAGGCAACACCACAGAGAAATTCAAGAGAGAGTGGTCAGTAACACTGGAGGTTCAAGGTAAGTCAAGGATCACTTCCTCAGGACTGCAAAAAAAATCACAGCATTCTTGACACCCTGACTCAGATGATCAGATAATAAAAAACTAGCAGCCTTGTGCAGTGTATCAGCACTGAAGACACACCAAGGGTTGCCAGATAGAAACACCCACTTAAACTCAGGTTACCAAAGAATAAATGCTATTTATAAAGATATATATATCTTTCTGGGTGAACAATTAGTAGCTATAAGTACATCCAATAACATGTAAATAATATGAAATTAAAATTCAACTTGACATCTTATATTTTTATTTGTTAACTATAGCCACACCAGGAAGTATGCTAAGTACCTCACAAACACAGTTTGTTTATTCCTTATAACTGTCAGTCCAAGCAGAAGTCTTATTCTATTTGGCTTATTTCTTCTCTGAGGAATCCTTACAGAACCTGCAAGGCTGACAAAGGAGCTCTGGTTTTTAAGCTCTTCATTAGTTACTGCAGTTACTTAAAGATATTGGTACTGGGAATAAAATGATACATCCTCTCTTATGGCACTTGTGATTGACTGTAACTCTCTTAGTCCTTCAGTAAAGAATTTAACTCCCATAATAAGGCAAATACCCAACACTGAGTTTGTAGCTGAAGTTTTTCTGTATCCATCCTGCTCCTGCAGCTGCTCAGACCCAAGTAAATACACAGAGACTTATATTACTTATAAACTGTACAGATGTTGCAGGCTTCTTGCTATCTAGTTCTTATATCTTAAATTAACCCATTTCTATTAATCTATATCTTGCCATGTGGCTCATGGCTTACAGTTATCTTTACATCTTGATTCTCATGGTGGCAGCTGGCAGTATCTCCTGACTCAGCCTTCCTGTTTCTAGAATTCTCCTCTCTCTTTGTCCCACCTATACTTCCTGCCTGGCTACTGGCCAATCAGCAGTTTATTTATTAACCAATCAGAGCAACACATTCACAGCATACAGAGCAATATCCACAGCATAAATTAGCACCAACAACAGTTTGAGGAACCATTAAACCATGTTGGAGCCCCTAACTTGGAATCTTAAGGATGTGTACTGGCTAGTTTTATGTCAATTTGATACAAGTTAGAGTCATTGGAGAGGAGGGAGTCTCAACTGAGAAAATGTCTCAATAAGATAGGGCTATAAGCAGACCTGTGGGGCATTTTCTTAATTGGTGATTAATGGGGGAGGGCCCAGGCCATTGTGGATGGTGCCATCCCTGGGCTGGTGGTCCAAGATTCTGTAAGGAAGCAGGCTGAATGAGCTATGAAGAGCAAGCCAGTAAGCACCACTCCTTCATGGCCTCTGAATCAGCTCCTGCCTTTAGGTTCTTTCCCTGTTTGAATTCCTGTCTTGACTTCTTCTGATGATGAACAGTGATATGGAAATATAAGTCAAATAAACCCTTTTTTCCCCAATTTGGTTTTTGATCATGGTAGAAACTTTAAGTAAGACAGGTTATGTTGATAAACAAATACCTCACAACTAGCAGGAAGTACTTAAGTAGTCGACTTTGATAAACCTTTAAATACAACCTTCATGAAGAAGCCACTTTCTCATTATGAAAGTGTTGAGGGAGACTGTGAAAGAGGCTGGAGTCAAATGCCAAAGAGGCCAAGGTATTTTCCTAATAGCAACATCCACTAACATTTTATTTTGGTTAAGCAAGTCTTTCTCCTTCAGCTTAAATTTTCTTTATTTTTCCCTTTTGTAATGACTTTTTTCATACAGTATATTCTTATCATGGTTTCCCTCCCTCATCACTTCCCAGATCCTTTCCCTCCCCCCACCCATTAAGCTCCATGCCTTCTTTCTCTCTCTCTTTAGAAAACAAGCAGGCAAAACAAAGGAAAAAAAGAAAAATCATGAGAAGATTAAGTGTTCTAAGGTCTCTCACTCTCTGCACATTTTGCGGTTGTGAATCTCTGTATTAGTGCTCATCTCCTGCAAGAGGAAGCTTCTCTGATAATTAGCACGGCACTGATCTATGGGTATAGCAGAATGACATTAGGAGTCATTTTATTGCCATGTTCCTTTAGCAGGACAATAGTATTTGGTTTTCTTCTAGGTTCATGACCTATCTAGTCTCAGGTTCTTAGCTACCCAAGCAGTGTCAGGCACGGGTTCCATCTCACGGAGTGGGCCTTAAATCCAATCAGATTATCTTTTTTTGTTGTAGCTGTTCTTACTAGTTCAGTCACTGTGTAACCTAATCAACACAGAAATTACCCACAACTTGTACATTATGTACACTCTATTTTCATTAATCATTTATAAAAATAGAAGTACCAATGAATCAATAGAAGTATCAAGTGTTCTAAACATAATTAGCATTTTTAAAGATTCATCTGAAGTTGAATGTGTTCTTAGTTCTGTTGTAGCTGGAGACCAAATGCTAGAAGTGGGCTCTAGATCCTCCTCTGATTTCTTGTTATCTTTTTCCCCCAGGAAGTACTCAGACTCACTCAATGTCCATATCCTTATGCGATTTTAGAGTTTCAGCTCTTGAAAGGAGAATGTTCCAAGAATGAGCATCCTTAGAGGCCAAGAGCATGGACCTCAGTTCCTGTTTTCCTGGTAACACTAGAAAGGGATACTTCACAATTTCCCTTCTTGAGCTTGAAATACACTATAAAAAGATGGGAATCTGAATTCTACATCTGGTCCTGGGTGGAGACATGATTCTTTGATTTGCTCCAAAACAGTATTTGTCTCTTCCCTTAAAAGTTAAGCCAGGTGCCGGGCGGTGGTGACACATGCCTGTAATCCCAACACTCGGGAGGCAGAGGCAGGCAGATCTCTGTGAGTTCGAGGCCAGGCTGGTCTACAGAGCTAGTCCAGGACAGGCTCCAAAGCTACAGAGAAACTCTGTCTTGAAAAACCAAAAGAAAAAAAGTTAAGCCAGTCCTCTGGATTACCTAGCCAGAATTTTTCTTCCAGACATGCTAAGGAAATAATGAAAATAATTATCCCCTCCACTGGATGATCTATATCCATTTCCCAGAAGCTCCTTCCTCATGCAGTCTCTAGGCGCTTCCTCCACACAACACCACTAAGTCAGACTTCTTTTCTGAGTTCTAAATAAGAAAGTATAACTCTTCTTTTTCCTTCTTTCTTTTTGTATAATATTTAGGGGTCCAGCCTTAAATTTATACAAATCCAGGGGCCCAGGAGAGACACTACCATCGGCGTGGGAATGAATGCAGTTGCTCAGAGCTTTTTTGTTCAATTCATTTATTTGTAGGTCACCATCATTTAATCACCAGTTCAACTCTCTCAGATCTCTTCATTTCCTTGGTTCCCTTCATTCTAACCCCCTTCTCCCAGGACTGGCCTATCTCCCATCCCAAGCAGTAACACCTTATGTTTTGTATACAGCACAAAATTGTAGAGTTCCCTGCTAAAGGCTTCCTGGCAATTTTATTTGCAGCCCAAAAGGGGAGAGATAAGAGTGGAGTCAGTTAGTAGTTGAAATAAATCAGAAAAGGAATTTATGTACTAGAAATATATCCTTATTGTGGTTAAGTGAAGGCACTATGAGTCTATCATAAATGTGTTCAAGTATAAACTTACAGGTGACAGGGTAGAGTAAATCTGTAGGTCACTAAAAGTTAAAACTGTCACTTTTTTCCTCAGCCTGTTTCCTGACAGGGTGGGGGAAGAGTACTGATAGCCAGTCAATTCACATCACAGCTTGAAGTACCTGCTAAGGGGAAACTCCCTTTGATCTAAGAAGTTCTCTGGGACAGTAAGAGGGAGAGGGGAGGCCTTGATTTGCACAAGAAACAAAGCTTGTTCCTCTAGTTGGTTAGGTATTTGGCCTGTGAGACATGTAGTCTCAGAAAAGATATTTTATCTTAGTTCAGGGGATTTTCAGGCATCTAACTGATGGCCTGGTAATTATCTGTTCCTTGCTTGTCTTTTAAGGCTTTGTTTGGGGTTGACTCTATCTTAGGAAGTAGCACAGGGAGGGTATTTGCAAAAGGCAGATACCCAAAACATATGCAAAAGAGGGGGCCTGGAGCTCAGAGGCAGGTTCTGTCTACAAGACTATCCAGGTGCTTTGACATTCTGTTGCTGTCCTGTGTCCTGGCAATCATTCAGTTTTGGAACTGTAGCTTTATCCCCTTCATATGCTCCAACAGTTCAGAGATGAGGTGGGTGCTGGACTGGGCTAACTCATAGCACTGATTCTGGGTGCCCACCAGCTTTCCCCCACTGTCACCACCCAGGTAAGCTCTCCAGCACTGCCTTGGCCAACACACCCAACACAGCCTGCAGCAAGGAACAGGCCCAGCTCTCATGCAGCAGCCCTGGCCCTGACGACATCATGGCCCTAGGTGCCAGTGCTCAAATTGAGATGGTCATGGCAGCAGCACAGCCTTCGGATACCAACATGGTCACAGGTTGCAGTTTAGATGTTAGGCATCCTTGTGGCCTTTGGTGGCACCATGGTAATCAACACAGATCCTGGCTGTAGTAGGAACACAGACCCAAATGTGGTCCTTGACAACAGTCAGGTCCAGATGTCACCATGACCTCAGGTGGCAGTACAGGCCACTGTGTGCCCACAAATGTTTCTTAGTGAGATTTGAGCTTGCTTTACCCAGCCAGGCTGCATTAAGGGATAGCTCAACCATGTGCATGGTTACCAGGTGATTGGAAGGGTCTGCACTTGGCTGTGCTAGGGGGAGGTCTTTTGCCCTTTTGAAGAGACCAGGGGATACTGATCCAGGTCCTCTGGAAGCTATCCTGTGTTTCTGTCTGTCTCTTTTCCACACTTTCTTTCTATCTAAATAATTCTTATCTTTCTCTCCTCAAGAGTACCCTGAGAAAAAGTGGGAAAATGTGGGAGCTGGCCTCCCACAGGCCATTCAGATAGTCATTGCTACAGCATGGCCCTCGGACACCAACATGGCCCCAGGAGGTGGCCCAGACTACAGGCCTCTGCACAGCCCTCCGTGGCAACAGGAGTCACAGACATCAACTCAAGCCCCCTAGGCTGCTTCAGAGCCTCAGACAAAGATTGACTCTTGACAATAACCCAAATTCTGACATCATCTTGGACATAAGTGACAAATAGGTGATTCAATTTAGTTTGTTCCTTGCCACCCTCACCTCTCCAGATCTGCCCCATCCCCAGTCCATGAACCACTTTGCCTCTCTCTCGCTTCCACCTCCCTACCCTGTACTTGCTCACCATAATGTATAAGACAAAGGCACTAGGCAGCTCTTGGTTGAGTCTTGCCCCTGCCAGCCATGACAAGGTGTGGAGTTTTCAAGTTTGTTTCTGTTTCTGAAGTCCATATTCCTTGATGGATCAGTGGTTATTGATAGCATATGTGTTGTTCCAGTTGTTATGGCAGTTTTTATTAAATATTATAAGTGAGGATATAAAGTTTCTTAACAGCATCATTAAATAATAAAATCAGGTCAGTTGGTAAGAGATTAGTTGCTGTGGCTTTTAAATTAAAATGTAGTAAGTCATTCTAGATGTGATAGCACATGCCTATAATCTCAGCCAATTACCCAGCCTCTAGGCTTTAGGCCCAGAGGCACAATTTGTGCTCCCATACCCCTATCCATTGCTGTCCAAGTTACAGTCCAGCAGGCAGGACTCCTGCAGGCAGGCCAGACTACCACCATCCCCTACCTGACCCTGTAACCTACAAGCCCCACCCCATTCCACAAACCTACCTATCCTCCAATATCACAGCTGCTCCCTGAGACACAGAAACTGCCAGATCCAAGTGGACCAAGAGATGAGACTTTGTTCTCTTAGCCAATCAACCTAGCCTCTAGGCTTTTGGCCCAGGGGTACAACCTGTTGCCAACCCCATACCCATACCCATTGCAGCCCCAGTTGCAGGCCAGCAGGCAGGAATCCTATAGGCAGACTGGACCACCACCATCCCTTACCAGATCCTGTAAACTAAAAGCCTCACCCCACCCTCCAAACCCAACAATCCTCTGAGATCACAACCGCTCCCTGAGATACAAACTCCACCAGCTCCAATTGGACCAAGAGTTCTGATTGAACCAAAAGCTCAGATTAGAATAAGAGCTCCCATTAGAACAACAGTGCCTATTGGATCTAAAGAGACTCCTTCAGACATAGACATCATTTGCACCAATTGGAAGAAGAGATAGGTAGATGCCAGTGCAAAAATACATTCAGCAACATAAAGGGGAATATGGCACCACCAGAAACTAGTGCTTCTATATCAGCAAGACCTGAAAATCCCAATGCAGAAGAAGCAGAAGAAATCTACCTTAAAAATTACTTTAAGAAGATGATAGACACCTTTAAAGAGGGAATGAAAAATTCCTTTAAAGAAACCAAGGAAAAGACAAACAAAAATTGGAAGAAATCAATAAATCCCTTAAAGAAAGCCAAGAAAACAATAAAAGCAATCAAACAGGTGAAGGAAACAGTTCAAGACATAAAAACTGAAATAGAGGCAATAAAGAAGACACAAAACAAGGGAATGCTAGAAATGGAAAATCTGAGTAAATGAACAGGAACAACAAATGCAAGCATAACCAACAGAATGCAAGAGATGGAAGAGAGAAACTCTGGTGTGAAGAATATAATAGAGGAAATAGATTTGTCAGTCAAAGAAAACACTAAAGCCAAAGAAGTCATAACACAAAACATCTAGGAAATCTAGGACATCATGAAAAGCCCCAAACTCAGAATACCAGGGAGAGAAGAAAGAGAAGAACACAAACTCAAAGGCACAGAAAATATACTCAACAAAACTGCAGAAGAAAACTTTCCCAACCTAAAGGAAAAAAAATGCCTATGAAGGTACAAGAATCTTACAGAACACCAAATTGACTAGATTTCCCCAAAAAAGTCCCCTTGCCACATAACAATCAAGCAATTAAACATATAGAATAAAGTAAGACTATAATGAGCAGCAAAGAAAAAAGGCCAAGTGACTTATAAAGGCAGACTCATCAGAATAACACATGAATTCTCAATCAAGATTATGAAAGTCAGAAGGTCCTCGAAAGACATTATGCAGACATTAAGAGACCATGGATGCCAGCCTAGACTAATACACCCAGCAAAACTTTCAATCACCAAAGACAGAGTAAAGAAGACAAAACCAGATTTAAACAAAACCTATCCACAAATCCAGCCCTACACAAAGCACTAGAAGGAAAATTCCAACCTAAGGAAATCAGACACACCCATGAAAACACAGGCAATAGATAATCCCACAGCAGCAAATCCCAAAGAAGGGAAAGACACACACACTACCCCCCCAAAAAATAAAATTAAAATTAAAAAAATAACAGGAATTAACAATCACTGGTCATTAATATCCATTAATATCAATGGACTCAATTCACCTATAAAAAGACACAGGCTAAAATAATGGGTACAAAAACAGGATTCATCCTTCTGCTGCATACAAGAAACACACCTTAACTTCAAAGACAGATACTACCACAGAGTAAAAGGCTGGGAAAGGACTTTCCAATCAAATGAACTTAAGAAGAAAGCTGGTGTAGTTATCCTAATACCTAACATATAGACTTCAAGCTAAAATCAATCAAAAGAGATCAGGAAGGACATTGCATATTCATCACAGGAAAACTCAATCAAGATGAAGTCTCAATTCTGAGCATTTATGCCCCAGATACAATGGAAATTACCTATGCAAAAGAAACATTACTAAACCATAAATTGCACATCAAACACCACATACTAACAGTGGAAGACATCAACATTCCACTGTCACCAATGGAGAGGTCTGCCAGACAGAAACTTAACAGAGGAATAAGGAATCTAACAGATGTTATGACTCAAATGGACTTAATACATATCTACAGAACATTCCACCCAAACAAAAAAGAATATACCTTTTCCTCAGCATCCCATGGAACCGTCTTTAAAACTGACCACATACTCACTCACAAAGCAAATCTCAACACATATAAAAAAATTGGAATAGACACCTGTGTAGCTGGAGAGTTTTCTCCCCAGGTCCTGCCAAGCCCGGGCAGTCCAACTTCCCACTTATAAAATAAACACACAGACACTTATATTATTTAAACTGTTTGGCCTAATGGCTCAGGTTTCTAGCTATCTAGTTCTTACATCTTAAATTAATCCATTTCTATAAATCTATACCTTGCCATGTGACTCGAGGCTTACCGGCATCTTCACATGCTGCTTGTCATGGCGGAGGCTGGCAGTGTCTCCCTCTGCCTTCCTGTTCTCTCAGTTCTCCTCTCTGTTAGTCCTACCTACACTTCCTGCCTGCCTACTGGCCAATCAGTGTTTTATTTTTTGACCAATCAGAGCAACACATTTGACATACAGACCATCCCACAGCACACCTGTATCCTATCAAACCACCATGGCTTAAAGTTAGAATTCAACAACAGCATAAATTACAGAAAGCCTACAAACTAATGGAACTGAACAATGTTCAACCAAATCACCACAGAGTCAAGGAAGAAATAAAGAAAAAAGTTAAAGACTTCCTAGAATTCTGGAAAATGAATGCACACTATACCCAAACTTATGGGACACTATGAAAGCAGTGCTAAGAGGAAAATTCATAGCACTAAATGTCCACATAAAGAAGTTGGAAAAATCTCACACGAGCTACTTAATAGCATACCAGAAAGCTCTAGAACAAAAAGAAGCCAACACACTGAGGAGAAATAGACCCGAGGAAATAAGCAAATTGAGTACTAAAATCAATAAAATAGAACCAAAGAGAACAATACAAAGAATCAATAATACAAAGAATCAATAAAACAAAGAGTTGGTTCTTTGAGAAAACCACTTATCCGAGTAACCAAAAGGCAGAGAGAGAACATCTCAACTAACAAAATCAGAAATGAAAAGGGAGACATAACAACATACAATGAGAAAATTCAGAGAATCATCAGGTCATACTTCAAAAACCTGTACTCCTAACAAAATTGGAAAATCTAAAAGAAATGGACAATTTTATGGATAGGTACAACATACCAGAGTTAAATCAAGACCAGATAAACAATTTAAATATACAAGTAACCCCAAAGGAAATAAAAACAGTCATTAAAAGTCTCCAAACCAAGCCGGGCACTGGTGGCACATGCCTGTAATCCCAGCACTTGGGAGGCAGAGGCAGGTGGATCTCTGTGAGTTCGAGGCCAGCCTGGTCTACAGAGCTAGTCCAGGACAGGCTCCAAAGCTACAGAGAAACCCTCTCGAAAAACCAAAAAAAAAAAAAAAAAAAGTCTCCAAACCAGAAAAAGCCCAAGACCCAGATAGTTTCAAAGCAGAAATCTACCAGATTTTCAAAGAAGAGCTAATACCAATGCTCTTCAAATTGTTCCACACAATAGAAATAGAAGGAACATTGCCAAACTCTTTTTATAATGCTACAGTTAACCATGATACCCAGATCAAAGATGCAACAAAGAAAGGGAATTACAGACCAATCTCCCTCATGAACACTGATGCAAAAATACTCAATAAAATAGTGGCAAACTGAATCCAAGCACATGACAAATTATTCACCATGATCAACTAGGCTTCATCCCAGAGATGCATGGATGGTTCGACATACAAACATCTGTCAATGTAATACACCATATAAACAAACTGAAAGAAAAAAACCACATGATCATCTCATTTGATGAAAATGTAACACCCCGTCATGATAAGGATCTTGGAGAGATCAGGAATACAAGGAACATACCTAAACATAATAAAGGCAGTTTACAGCAAGCCAAGAGTCAACATCAAACTAAATGGAGAGAAACTCAAAACAATTCCACAAAAATCAGGAACAAGACAAGGCTGTCCATTCTCCCCATATTTATTGAACAGAGTACTCAAAATTCTAGCTAGAGCAATAAGACAACAAAAGGAGATCAAGGGGATACAAATTGGAAAGGAAGAAGTCAAACTTTCACTATTTGCAGATGATATAATAATATACATAAGTGGCCCCAAACATTTTACCGTGGAACTCCTACAGCTGATAAACACCCTCGGTAATTTGGCAGGATACAAGATTAACACAAAAAAGTTAGTAGCTCTCCTATATACAAATGATAAATGAGCCAAAAAGAAATCAGAGAAGCTTCACCCTTTACAGTAGCCACAAATGATATAAAATACCTTGAGGTAACTCTAACTAAGCAAGTGAAAGACCTGTATGACAAGAACTTTAAGTGTTTGAAGAAAGAAATTGAAGAAGATATCAGAAAATGGAAAGATCTCCCATGCTCATGGATAGGTAGAATCAACATAATAAAAATGGCAATCTTATCAAAAGCAATCTACAGATTCAATGCAATCCCTATCAAAATCCCAACACACTATTTCACAGAACTGGAAAGAAAAATATTCAACTTCATATGGAAAAACAAAAAACCCAGGATAGCTAAAACAATTCTGTACAATATAGCAACTTCTGGAGGCATCACCATCCCTGACCTCAAGCTCTACTATAGAGCTAGAGTAATAATAACAGCTTGATATTGGCATAAAAACTGACATGTGGAAAAATGGAATTGAATTGAAGACCCCGAAATTAATCTGCATACCTATGAACACCTGATTTTTGACTAAGAAACCAAAACTGTACAATGGAGAAAAGAAAGCATCTTCAACAAATGAGTGCCATCATAACTGAATGTCAACATGTAGAAGATTGCAAATAGATCCATATCTATTACCATGCACAAAACTCAAGTCCAAGTGGATCAAAGACCTCAACATAAATCCAGTTACACTGAACCTGATAGAAGATCATGTAAGAAGTAGCCTTGAATGCATTGGCATGGGAGACCACTTCCTAAATATAACATCAGTCACACAGACACTGAGAGCAACAGTTAATAAATGGGACCTCCTGAACCTGAGAAGCTTCTCTGTAAGGAAAAAAACATGGTAAATAAGATAAAATGACAACCTGCAGAATGGGAAAAGATCTTCACTAACCCCACATTTGAAAGAGAGCTGATCTCCAAAATATATAAAGAACTCAAGAAACTAGACATCAAGATACCAAACAATCCAATTAAAAATGGGCTACAGAGCTGAACAGAGAATTCTCAACAGAAGAATCTCAAATGGCAGAGAGACATTTAAGGAGTTGCTAAACATCCTTAGTCAGCAGGGAAATGCAAATCAAAACAACTCTGAGATACCATCTTACATCTGTCAGAATGGCTAAGATCAAAACCATTGATGACAGCTTATGTTGGAGAGGATACGGAGTAAGGAGAACACTCCTCCACTGTTTGTGAGAGTGCAAACTTGTACAGCCACTTTGGAAATCAGTACGGTGTTTTCTCAGAAAATTGGGAATCAATCTACCACAAGACCCAATGATACCACTCTTGGCATATACTCAAGGAATGGTCAATCATACCACAAGGACACTTGCTCAGCTATGTTCATATCAGCATTATTTGTAATAGCCAGAACCTAGAAACAACCTAGATGCCCCTCCATTGAAGAATGGATTAAGAAAATGTGGTACATATACACAATGGAGTACTATTCAGCAGAGAAAAACAATGACATCATGACATTTGCAGGCAAATGGATGGAACTAGAAAATATCATCCTGAGTGAGGTAACCCAGACTCAGAAAGATAAACATGGTATGTACTCACTTATAAGTCAATACTAGATTCAAATCAAAGGATAACCAGACTACAACCCACAGCTCCAGAGAAGTTAGGTAACAAGAAGGACCCTAAGAGGGATGGATATATCACCCTTGGAAGGTGAAATAGATGAGACCTCCTGAGTAAACTGGGGTGAGGAGGGCAATAGAAGGTAGAGAACATAAGGGAATGGGATGGTCTCACTAGAACAGGGACAGAGTGGGAAAGCAATGGAAGAGATATCTTGATAGAGGGAAATATCATGGGGATAGAGAGAAACTTGGTGCTAGGGAAGTTCCCAGGAATCTACAATGATCACCCCAGCCTTGACTACTAGCAATAATGGAGAGGGTGCCTGAAATGGCCCACCCCAGTAATCATATTGGTAAGTACCTTAACTGTCATCATAGAGTCTTCATCCAGTAACTGAGGGAAGCAGATGCAGAGATCCAGAGCCATGTACCAGGCTAAGCTCCAAGAGTCCAGTCAAAGAGAAGGAAGAGGGATTCTATAAGCAAGGGGCATCAAGATCATGATTTGGAAACCTACAGAGACAACCAACCAAACTAGTGGGAATTCATGAACTGTGAACCAACATCTATGGAGCCTGCATGGGACTAGACTAGGCCCTCTACATAAGCAAGACAGTTATGTAGCTTGGTGTGTTTATGGGGCCCCTGGCAGTGGCAGTGGGATCAGGATCGATCCCCGGTACATGAGCTGGCCTTTTGAAGCCCATTACCAATGGTGGGACACCTTGCACAGCCTTAATGCGGGGGAGAGGGGGGTTGGACCTGTCTCAACTGAATGTACCAGGCTTTGCTGACTCCCCATGGGAGGACTTACCTTTTCAGAGGAGGGGATGTGGGTGAGTTGGGGGGCAAGGCTGGTAGGGAGTGGGAGGAGGGAGGAGACGGGGAATCTCTAGTTGGTATGTAAAATGAATAAAAAATTTCTTAATAAAGAAAAAAAAGAAGGAAAGAAGGAAGGAAAGAAAGGGTGAACAAATGAAAACCCAGCCACAAGGGTGAAGGTTGACAACTGAGCTGTCAGTTAATAAGAAAACTAGCTTTCTTCAATGGAGTGACACTGAGTATATCAACCACTCCAGTGAAGACCTCATGTTCAGGAGTACTTGCCTAACATAAAATAAATTCCACATTTTTTTTGTGTGTGCTTTTATTTGGTTACAATTTAGTGTTTTGTTTCATTTTTCTTTGGGAGTGCTGTTTTATTTTGTTTTCTTGGTTTTGGTGGATTTTGGTGTTTTTTGAGAAAGAACTGAAAGTTGGGTATGTATGGAGGGGGAGAGAATCTAGAAGGAACTAAAGGAGGGGGAAAATATGATCAAAATATGTTTAAATTTAAAACTTATTTTAAATTAAAAAAATAAACCAAGAATTCCTGATATGCACAAATTGCCTAGACAAGAGCCTCCAGTTTGAGATCTACTTAGTAATCTACATATGAGCTATCATACATAATAGTCATATATATTATTACATAGTAATATATGATAGTTATCATTGTTCCTTGTGGACAAAGACAACAGGGCATTACCCACACTTTATTCATTCCCCTTTCTAGACCACCTGTCAGTATGTGCGTCCTCTGATCTCCCTTCACAAGTAGCTTCATATTGCTTCAAGGGCTCTTACATTTCTTCACTATATCCAGAGCAACTACCTATGGCATGTGGGCAGAGCTTGAATGTGTTGACCATGGTGTCCACTCATGTGAATATTGTGATGACAGACAGTATGGAGCATATATGAAGAATAAGAGAGGTTTCCGGCTTTAAACAGAGGCCAGGGGATAGCTCCACCATGATGCTGTACTTCATCATGCTAAATACAAACATCAGCTTTTATCCATTGTGAATACAGGAACAAATTGAGATGATAGTACAGATTTTATTTAATATTTTATTTGGTTACTATTTTTTGCATATTTATATTGTCTCTATATATTTATATCATGTTATACTAACATCTGTATCTTCCTAAGGTACCCTCTACACTTTTATACTCCTTAAGAATTAAGAATCAACTGATATATGATCAGCCTAAAAGGATTTAAGTCATGAACCAGAACAGGATTATCCAAACTAGTAGTGTAAAAACAGTAAGATTATATATTAAAATACCCAGTTTATTAAAATACCTAGATGATTCAAGTGTTTTGCATGTTAGCATGTTGCCTAGTGGCATATAAATATTTACCATATTAACAAAAATGAGATGGGGCCTGGGAATATAACTTCGCCCTTAAGAGCATATACTGCTCTTACAGAAGACCCAAGTTCAGTTCCCAGCACCCACATCAGGCAGCTCACAACTGCCTGTAACTTCAGCTCCAGGGAGACTCCAATACCTCTGACCTTCATGGGCACATATACTCCTTTATACATACCCACCCCCACATAAACATAATTAAACATCTAAAAATAAATATTAAAAATGAAAGAATAGATGAGCTCAGACTTTCTCATATATTCAAACAACAAGGGATATTTAATGCTATCCTCCCACTTGACAGCAGCATTGCTAATAACATGTGCAGGTGCTCAAGTGAAGCAAAGAGGAAGATGAACAATAACAACAGCTTTGAAATTTGCATAAAATGCATTTAGAAAGCACCAGTTTCTGCTTTTTAACAACACAGCAAGGTACCCTGATATGTAAACCAGGAAAACTATACTTGGAAGTAAGTGCCAGTTTTGTTCAGTGCCTCGATTGCATATTCAAATAAATGTACACAGTCTCATTTGAATGTGTAATCCCATGTGAATGGGAAACATTTTAACAAACTCATTTGGTTCATTTATTCAGATCTTTGATGGCTCATTCCAGTGAAATGCATGTACTATTCCTCATTTTCTTTCTAAACCATTAACTGGAAGAAATGTAATTTAAAGCATTTTGTTAAAATAGAATTAAAGATGTTGAGTTCCTATTTTTTTCTTTCTTTCTGGTGCTCTTCCACTGAGCTTCCATACATAGAAATGCATTCATCTTCACATAAATGAGCATGCATTATGTATGGTCTCAATAACATTCTCTGACTAAAATGACTCCATGTATAGCAATGAATTTGTTCTTATGTATGAGGGGGAAAAGTATTCCACTAGATCTTAAAAGGAGAAAAAAATACTTCTTTGTTTGTAGATGTAACAGTCTTATTAAATAAGAAACACAGAGCCAAATGTAGAGTTAAAAGCCCAAGAGATCAGAGCAGTAGCTGAGACTTAAAACCGCCTTCTTACCCTTCCTGCTGCTGCTGTCCTTCCCCTCAGCAAGCGACCTACTTCCTGTGTATCTGTCTTTTTACTGACTTTCTATTCTGCCTTCTCATTAGTTATAAACCCAAGCACATGACCTCCTCATCACTGCTTGTCTATACAGACCTCCAGGTCTTCTATGGTTGGTATTGAGATTAAAGGCGTGTGTCTCCATGCTGGTGGTATCCTTGAACACACAGAGATCTGCCTGTCATGTGATCAGAATTAAAGGTATGTGCCACCACCGCCTGCTCTTGATATGGCTTGCTATTAGCTCTGACCCCCAGGCAACTTTATTTATTAACATACAAATAAAATCACATTTCAGTACAAATAGAATGTCACCACACTTGTTGTCCCTGATTTTTCTACCACCATGGGCTACAGGATCACCTCAGAGAAGATTAGGCCTTTATTGCTGTAGGAAGACTCAGTAGGCAAGGAAGGGAAATACTGGAAAGTAAAAAGTGAAAATTGATAAAGGGTTATTGTCATGTGTCTATCTCCTGAATCATGGATCTTCATTCACCAATCAATGGATTTGACCCCATAGGCATCGTCTAGAAACTCCACAGCTTTCCAATCTATCCTAAGCTTACTATCTTTTCTATTTGGCCCTCCACACAGCTTACAAATATGTGAAAAGATCCTCCATCTTAACAGACATTCCATTGTATGGCTTCTTGGGTAAAATCTTGGTCCATCCACTTACCACAATTTAGTTTCTACTCTTGTTCCAGGAACATCTCCACCTCCTGGTGGCAGACTTTCTACAGTGTACCTGCACACCCTGAATAATTTACAATTTATTTACATCTGGTTCCTCTGGGAGCCCACAGAACTTTCCTTGTGAGATCTGAGTTTGCCTGACACAGCAGAACTGCACAAGGGAATGATTTGACCACGGTCAAGGTTGTCAGGTAGTTGGAAGGGTCTGCACTTGGCTGTGCCTGGGTGGAGGTCTTTTGCTCCTCCCCTTGGCATTCCTTTAAAAGTCCTTTGGCAGATACAGCCAGGGCCAATGGATTAGGATGCAGGCCCTCCCGAGGCTATTCTATGTTTCTGTCTGTCTCTCTCTCCAGCTACATTTCTACCTAATATTTCTTGCTGCTCCTGCTCAAGAGTACCCTGGGGGAAAGTGAGGGTGGGATGGCCCCCCACAGGTTCCCTCTACCCTTTCTAGATGTTCCCATGAGATCCATATCTCAAGCTCTCCTTCATGTTTTTAAAGACGTGTCTTCATTTTGTATCTAGTACTATTTGTGTTTGCATATGTATATGCACCACTTGCATGCCCAGTGTCTTCCAAACCCAGAATAAAGCATTGGGTCCCTTGGTACTGGAGTTAAGGATGGTTGTGGCCTGCCATCTGGGTGCTAGTGTGGGGGGCCTAAAACAGCTTGACCACATAGCTGCCATGACAGGCTTAGAAGCCCATACACAGCTGCCATGACAGGCTTACTGGCAGGCAACACCTGGATTCAGGAAAAGCCATAAGCTGATAACACTGAGGGATCCACCTAGGAATGGGCCAGCATGTAAAGGGAAGAACCTGACATCCAAAACATTCCCACTATCAGGTAAGATTAGATAAGACTGCCAGATGTTCCTGAACCTAGCACACACCTATTTCCCTTTTGCAGATACCCCCTAGACAAATGTCAGACAAACAGAGTCCTGAACCCTGGAAATCCCCTCACCTCAACCTCTGCGTGGTAAAAACCCCACCCTGCATGGGCTCAGAGCTTTCTGCTCTCACTACTGCATCAGACAGACAGAAACCAAGCTCAAGCTTGAAATAAAGGCTCTTTGCTTTTACATATGGGATTTGGTCTCCCTGGTGGTCTTTTGTGGGTCCCTGTGATGTGGGCATAACACTAGGACCTGTGAGCCTGTGGGAGGCCTAGGGTCAACATTAGATATCTTTAAACTTATTTTTTTTGAGACAAGGTCTCTTCACTGAACCTGGATCTCACTACTTGGGGTAGGCTGGCTGGCCAATGAGCTCTAGGGAATTTCCTATTTCTGCCCTCCTGGCCTAGAGGTTGTAGACATTGGAAGCTATGCCTAGCTTTTTACCTGGGTACTGGGGACCTTTGCTCAGGTTGTATGTTTGTGGGACAGGCACTTTAACAAGCAAACTTCAAGACTCTAATCCAAGGAGTCTTATCTGGAGGTCTTCTCTGCTGTAGAACATAGTCCAGGATTAATCAATCATGCTGCTCAGGTTTATTTTTTATCTTTATGTCCTGAGGCTTCACATTACACATAAGGAATTCCTTTCTGAAATATGCAATTTAAGCTAAGTGGCTCCAGCTCTACTTGGGCATTGTAAGCAAAGAATCCAGTACAGGAGTCCTGAGTAGAGTTTGTACATTAAGAGTGATGATAAGTGCTAGGCCAGCATTATAGAAATGCTGTATTAAAGTGTTATGCCCAAATGACCCCCAGAGAGACCACCAAAGACCAAGGATATCCAGAATGCAACAGCAAGATTTATTGGAGGTGCGCAGTACAAGCCGGCAGGGAACTTGTCCATAAGCACTCACCGCAGCAAGGCAGAGAGGAGTTCCTCTTTCTTTGTGAGGCTAGCTTTTTAAAGAGAGGAAAAAAAAAAAAAAAAAAAACCAGACCCTTCAGGACCATTGGGGATTTAGCACGAGTGCAACTCAGATTGATTTATTTTTATTTTTGGAGGTCTCTGTTCTCTTCTTCATCCTTATTTGTCTTGCTTTGTTTTGTCTGAAGTTATACAGTCCACCCTATGAGTCAGGTCATGCTGTCCCTGAGTCAGGACATCTCATAATGACCACTAGATGGTCAGTCATTTTGACTCTGTGCTTTGGAATTTTCCTAGAAGGGGGGTTAGACCACCATCAGCTCTGGGAACGTGAAACTGGCCTGAGTTTTACTGTCAGAGTCCTCTTAAGAACAAATATGGGGAGGAGTGATGAGGGTCTCACAAAAGAAAACCAGTTAATTGGAAATAACACAAATCAGACACACACAATACACTTACTGTATAGAATTTTTCATGGCTCTAATAGTTTGCATTGGATTTGCAACACTTAGACCTGAACAAATAGCTTGAAATGTAAGCACCATTGTACTTCCAACACCTTCCATGTGTTTTACTGATACAAATGGAAAGTATATAAGGCTGAACAAGATGTGTGGTGTGCACAAATTAAGCTTTAGACCAGCAAGTGATTTTTGTTTTCATTTAGTGAATTTCCTCACCTCCAAAGTCAGCCTCCTTAAGATTTGTGAGCTTTGTAAATAATGTAAAGGTTTTTGTGGAGCCACATAGCTGTTCTTTGGAAAAAAAATTTCTAACCCAAGGCTTGGGGAAAGTAATAAACAGAAAATGTGGCTACCTCCAAGTGCCTCAGTGCTGGCAGGACTGATCTATCAATGAATCTGTGGTGGTATTGTGTTCCCCAAAATATTGTGTACCCTAATAAACTTATCTGGGGTCAGAGAACAGAAAAGCCACTAGATACTTAGGATAGGCAGTGGTAGCACACGCCTTTAATCCTAGCATTCCAGAGGCAGAAATCCATGTGTTCAAGGATACAGCCAAGCATAGTGACTCACGCCTTTAATCCCAGAAAGCGAGCCTTTAATCCCAGGGAGTGATGGCAAAAACAGAAAGTTATATAAGGCATGGAGACCAGAAACTAGAAGCATTTGGCTGGTTAAGCATTTGGCTGGTTAAGCTTTTAGATTTTGAGCAGCACAGTTCAGCTGAGAGTCATTCGGATATGATGACACAGAGGCTTCCAGTCTGAGGAAACAAGACCAGCTGAGAAGTTGGCCAGGTGAGGGTAGCTGTGGCTTGTTCTGTATCTCTGATCTTCCAGTGTTCACCCCAATACCTGGCTCTGGGTTTGATTTTATTAATAAGAACTTTTAAGATTCATGCTACATGAATCAGCTCATCTTCTTCAAGATTTTGTTTTGTTTCTCCAAGGTAGTCCCATGGAATCTTCCTTCTCAACTCAGAAAAACCAGGCAATGGATTAGAAAAGATTTTTAAGTAATAATAAGTTTTGTTAATCATCAAAGTTGTCAACTGCTGTGGGATGGTCTGTATGTCAAATTGCTCTGATTGGTCAATAAATAAAACACTGATTGGCCAGTGGCCAGGCAGGAAGTAGGCGGGACAAGGAGAGAGAGAATTCTGGGAAGTGGAAGGCTGAGTGAGGGAGACACTGCCAGCCACGCCATGACAAGCAGCATGTAAAGATGCTGGTAAGCCATGAGCCATGTGGCAAGGTATAGATTTATAAAAATGGATTAATATAAGATATAAGAACAGTTAGCAAGAAGCCTGCCACAGCCATACAGTTTTTAAGCAATATAAGTCTCTGTATTTACTTAGTTGGGTCTGAGCGGCTGAGGGGCTGGCCGGTGACAGAGATTTGTCCTGACTGTGGGCCAGGCAAGAAAACTCTAGCTACAGTCCACAGCTTAGAATCCTCCCAATTGCTTCCTATTGTATATAGAATAAAATTTAAATCCCGCCGGGCGTTGGTGGCGCACGCCTTTAATCCCAGCACTCGGGAGGCAGAGCCAGGCGGATCTCTGTGAGTTCAAGGCCAGCCTGGGCTACCAAGTGAGCTCCGGGAAAGGCGCAAAGCTACACAGAGAAACCCTGTCTCGAAAAACCAAAAAAAAAAAATTTAAATCCCCTATCCTAGTAAATCATTGGTGAATACACTATCCAGCACTAATATCTCCTTGAGGCCCTCCTTCCAGAAACACTGAAACCCTGAGAAGGTAGTTAATTTCCTATCTAATATACTCTCAACACACAGCCAATGTTCCAAATTATTTCCCACCTCCATACCTCTACTGCCATTTCAGTCTGCTTGGAGTTTCTTCTCCCTCTTATTAGTCCTGCAAATAACACACACTTGGAAGAGTTTTCAGATTAAACATCAACCTTCTTGTGTAACCTCCCTACTGTTTTCTCTACCCAGTGAGAGCTGACACTACAGTTTCCACTCATATTCTACATATGTCCTTATAATGACATAAATAATATTTTACTGCATTCACATATTTATATGTCTATCACCCAGCAAAATATAGACTCTTTGATGACAGGGACTATTCTATCACTACAAGAGATTAGACACATTCTTGTTGCTTGAAACACAGTAACTAACTCACCTCTGGGTGTATGTGCATACCTTCTGAATTGTGTCCTTCCTGCTGTGGACTCTAATCCCCTTAGATTCAACCCCAAGACAACGCAAGCATTCTCTGTGTTGAGAGCAGAAATTCGAGCACATACTGTGAGGTCAATACACCTGGTGCTCTTAAAGTCTAAGGTGATAAACACAAGAAGCATTTCTTTATTCTTTCCTGAAAAGAAATTATTAAGACAACTGATTTCTTTTAAAGGGGATAAAGTTCATTTTAAAGAAATTTTCCACTGAACAGTGTGCTTGTTGAAAATGCAGACTTCTTAGCCCCAGACTGGTCCCACTGATGCAATCTGAATCTTTGAGGGTGAAGGCTATCATGTATCTTCTTCAAGTTCTCCAATGCTTACTGTCCTAAGGTTACAATTGCTGTGAAGAGACACCATGATCACAGCAATTTTTGTAAATCTTTACCAGCTTTCTGTTTTTGATGGTTATCTTCACTGCCTAAGCCTGGCTATCCTTGAACTTTCTCTATAGACCAGGCTGGCCTAAAAGTCAGAGATCTGCCAGCCTCTGTCTTCTGAGTGCTGGTATTAAAGGCATGCACCACCACACCCACCTGGCTGCAAGCTTTCATTTATTCCTTTTCACAAACTGGAAATTTAGCTGGATAGGATCTTGCCCTGAGTTCACCACTCCCTTTAGTCCATTTCTTAATCTGTTTATCTCTGAACATAGGACTTAGCTCCACTCCACTTCCTGGTGCTCCTTTTCTCCTCAGCTTGCTCCTTTTCATTATAAATCTTTATAAGCGTGAACACTAGTAACCACATGACAGAGTCTATATTAGGCTGCATTGAGATTTCCTCTGTGTTATGAATTTGCACAAGTGGGGAACCCCCAGATAAAAATAGGAAAGAAGGAGACAAGGAGGAAAGAGAAGGGAGAAAAAGCAGATGTGTGGTTTTTCGAGACAGGGTCTCTCTGTATAATAGTTTTGGCTGTACTGGAACTCACTTGGTAGCCCAGGCTGCCCTTGAACTCACAGAGATCCACCTGCCTCTGCCTCCCAAGTGTTGGGATTAAAGGCGTGCGCCACCACTGCCTTATCTCCCTCTTTCCTATCTTTCTTTTCATCTCTCTATTATAATAAACTCTCCACGTTGATGCAGCTACTGGGTGTGAATGACTTTCCACATGACACTGCCCCCACTGCAGCTGCCCAGCATGTTTTCCCTCATGCATGGGATATTCTGGCCTGGCCAGCTAGGGGTTTCCCACTGGTGCAAATTCATAATACTCTGCCAAAGGAATTAATCCAAATCTCACAGAGAACTACCAGCTCTGCCTCCTAAGTGCTGGGATTAAAGACATGTGCCACCACACCTGGCAACCATGGCAACTCATAAAAAGACATTTAATTGGGTGGCTTACAGTTCAGAGGTTCAGTCCATTATCATCATGGTGGGACATGGCAGTGCAAGCAGACATGGTGCTGGAGCTGAAAGTCCCACATGTTGACTCATAGTCAACAGTAAGTGGTCTGAGACACTGGACATGGCTTGAGCACACATGAGCTTTTACACCTGCCTCCACAGTGACACACTTCCTCTAGCAAGGCCACACCTACTCCAACAAAGCCACACCTCCTAGTAGCGCCATTCCCTGTGAGCCTATGGGTGCCAATTACATTCAAACTACCACACTTCCTAAGGTTTGACCACCACTTTTCAATGGCTATAGGATAGAAACAGACATCAGATTACAGAAGCAGCTGCAGGTACTGCTATCAACTGGGATTGTGTCTCCCCTTATCCTGACAGTTCTTATAATTAAGGCTTCATCTATAATGCAAAGCTAAGAGACCAGATATACACTATTTTATGATACCCAAATCTGGCATTTTTCAGCCGAATTTACACAAATGTAAAAGGAGTTAGTAGTCTCATATACGTCCAGCTCACCAAACTATGTTCCTCTTTAAGCTTTGAAAGCCCTAAGAGCCTCAGATCAGGCAACAGTTACATTATGATCTTGTTGCTGGCATCATAGAAGTCTTCAAATAATCTCTGAGGGTTTCTGAATAAGCTAGAGTGATATTTATCTGAGCAATAGAAGGCATATGCACTTTTATTTATATTTACAATAAGTCAAATGTTGGAGCAATAGTTTTTCCAAGGATAAAGCCACAATTGGAAATAAAAATTTTCCAGTACAGTCAAAGGGACATTGCTCATTATGTTCTCTCTCTCTCTCTCTCTCTCTCTCTCTCTCTCTCTCTCTCTCTCTCTCTCTCTCTCTCTCTCTCTTTTGTTTTTCGAGACAGGGTTTCTCTGTGTAGCTTTGCGCCTTTCCTGGAGCTCACTTGGTAGCCCAGGCTGGCCTTGAACTCACAGAGATCCGCCTGCCTCTGCCTCCCGAGTGCTGGGATTAAAGGCGTGCACCACCAACACCCGGCTCTCTTTTTTTTTTTAGTAATTCAATAGTCCTTTATTAAATGTCTTCCATAGAAAGGTAGTATACTTCATATTTGGGCATAAAGATGAAAAAATAGTAAAATAATTGGAAATAAACATGTGAATTTCTCCAAATGGGCTAACCAACTCTGTAAAGAAAGAGAGGGGAGCTATATTTATGTTGTTCGTGGAATTGATAATAACTTTGCATGCACACATGAACTCACAAAGACTGTGACAGCATGTTCAGGACCAGCACAAGCTCAAACAAGACAAAATTCTAGCATGGAGGAGGGGAAGTGGGCACCAAGTTTCACCCTTAGCCAAGAAGCTAATTGTAACTGATAGTCTCTGAGAGAGGAAAATGATCCTGTCTTCAATGGAGTGCTGTTAAACATATGAACTATACTACAGGGGCAGGCTACCTGCTCAGGAATAGTAGCCAACACAAATTGGACTCTGTTGTGGAAATTACTTTAACTAGCATGCAAGGATGTGTGTTTAGTTTTTTTTTTTTAATGCTGAATGCCGTTTATTGAAGGAGGGAGGAGGTCTTAAATACAGGCTTACAGGACAATGGGAGAACCCCGGAGGGCAGAAGTTCGCTACCAATGTTTTACAATCTTCCATCTAAGCTGTTAACGCTCATTATGCAGGATACACAGACAAGGTACTTCCCTTAAGCTTTCAGGAAGGTGGAACCTGGCAGGGAATTAGCATAGGGAGGATATCAAGGTCAAGGTCTGCAAGCAAGGCAACAGTTACCCAAAACGGGGCCAGGGCCCTACAGGTCTCCCTTTTATTAAAAAATGAGCTTCTGACTTGGGTTGTGTGGGACATCAGCAAGTCACCTTACCCGTCATGGAGACGCCTGCCCAGGCCACACAGGTGCTCTGTCTTAGGTTGGTGAGCGCCCCCCAGGCATTACCCGTCTTTGAATACTCATTGTCATACAGGCTCAATCATGTTTGAGCTGCAGAGTTAACTGCTGCCAAAGAACTCAAAGTGGCGCTGGGCTTGCAATCTGTGTGTTTGACACAGAAAAGACCAACAGAAGTCCTAACCCACCCATAGCCAGTAGGCTAAAGGCAATTGAACCATTCCCTTCCTTAACGAGCCTTGCTGCAAATTGGAGTCCTTGTAAGATGGTATCCCAAAAGCAAATGGAACTTGAGTTTATAAATGTATAATTTTCAAAGCCAATCAAAATGTATATAACTATTGAATTAAATTTATCATGCCCAATAGAATGAAAGATTAATTAAATGTGGTAGCTACTTTTGCTGCCAGGGTCTCCACTGTGCTAGCTGTAGTAAGCAATTATGAGATGGTAATCCCAGAAACAGTAGCAGCGGTGGCCGCTTCTGCTATAATAGCAACAACGGCAGCAGCAATGTCAAATTCTCTTCTGGAGTATGTGGGCATCCACTGGCATGGATACAACTCCAGGAACATGAACCACCAAGGCCCATTTTTCTTGATCCCAGCATGACTTAAGCTGGCAGCTCTGCAAAAGAACAACTAAGAACCATAAAGAAAAAACAGGCAGCTCACAAGGATAATAACTAATGGTCTTATAATGGCTACATTTAGGCTCATAAATTTTAAGGTATCTTCAAAGGGGGCTAAATGAATTTCAGGAGGCCAATAAATGTTGCACAGAGCCACTCCTGAAAAGTAGGTACTACATCAGCTTGAAGAGGATTTTGAAAATGAAAAGGCTTAGCTGGCATGCAACTGTTAACAAATGGAGGTCAGTGACCTTCAGGGTTATCCTTAATCACCTTAATCTGGGCAACACATTCTCAAACATACTTGAAAAAGCAGTTACCATACATTACCTTCTGGAGAATCCAACTGCATGGCTACAGTGATGCTTGCCAAAACTGGCCATATTGGGCTCTCAATCCCCATTGGCATCAGAAGGGGAGAGTTTTTTTTACGAAGGCCCAATAGGTTTCTGCCATATTGTGCTTCAGCAGCAGCCACAGGGTACACTCAGCGCTCAGGAATCCAAAGAGGAACCTCATTGTCCTGAGGAAAGGCATAAACAGAACCCCGGGCCCACACCAATACCAGATCGGGTCTCCTCCAAGTGTCAGTAGAAAGATCCTTCCATCACTCCAGAGGGTGGTTTTTAATAGGAGCCCTCCAGTGCTTATCTGCAACGGATACTCCAGCAGAATCCACAGATAAAAAATTTAAAATAAAACAAGGGAAAGTATATAAAGATGTACGTAGGCTTAAAAGACAAAAAAA
>CABHPR010155307.1:0-18420 GCA_902168415.1 Peromyscus melanophrys | reverse complement strand
GCATGTCTAGCAGAAGTTCTTGAGGGACATGGGACATGAGTGTTAGGAAGTCAGTCTTCCCAGAGACGGTTTGTGGGACTCAGAGGAGCTTCTTTCTCTGGATGAGCCCCTTTCACTAGAAGACAGACAGTAGGTGGGAGTGAAGCCATTCGGCAGAGGTGCTGGCTCTATGGCCCTTCCTCTGACGCCACTGTCAGTTCTGGTAGCTGTCAGCAAACATGCCATTCCCCCAACCTCATAGAAGGAAGCCAAGTGCCAAGAGACGCCAGGGGCTTTCACTGATTTACCCAAGGGGTGGTTTTTTGTCATCCACTATGTGTTTGGCTCTACTTCACAGCTGGAGACATAGGGATGGCCAAACATAGCCTGCCCTGTGAAGCACAGCCCATACAATTGCCCCTATAATATATGACCAAGTACATCCCTGTCCTGTGAAGCTGAGAGGCTGTAGGTTTGCTCCTAATGTGTGTGTGCATGCATGTACACACACACACACACACACACACACACACACACACACACACACTCATTCATTCATTCATTCATTCATTCATTCATTCATTCATTCTCTCTCAATGTAATTCCAAAGCAATTTAAACTGTACAGGTTGATGGTTGATGTGTGCTGGGCAAAATAAGAGAAATCTTGCCCATGGGTCTGGACCTGAGTAGAGAAGCAAGAGTCCCATCCTCACCCTCTGGAACCCTGAGGTCTGAGGAGAGACGTCAAGCCCCTGAGCCCCTCTCCCCATGTGTTCAGAAACTCCATCTACTAGAGATAGTACCAACCGGGTGTGTCTAGGGCCCAGCTGTCAAAGCCTGTGCTTGAACACTCATGGAGTTTGGCTCTATACTAATGGCAGACAGCACCAGTAGAGACCAGAGCTGAGACTACCTGATGACCGCAGACTACCTCTGAGCACCCTGAATAGTCGATGGCCCCCTGCAAGCCAGAGATGTGAAAGTGTAGGTGCCGCCAAAGGCAAGCTGCTTGGCTCTCATGGCGGCTCTGGACTGTGTCCATCCATCTACTTTCTGGGTGCACTGATGTATTGGAGGTCAGTATATAGGACACTGGAGGAGGCACCAGGCACATCAGATGCTGCTGTGACCTTGAACATCTCCTACCAGTTGCTCAGTGGGGAGAGAGATTTGTACCTGGGTCCCTGTGAGCAAAGGTGAGGCCTTGTCATCCCTACACCTTGTGGGGAGAACAAAGTCAGTCAGCTGAGGCCGACTGTTCTTGGGTCCCTGTGCTCAGGACAGGGCAGGTGCAGGGGTGAGGCTGAAGGGTTAAGTGGAAGAGGCCCAGTATGATGGGGGACAGGGCTGCATGGATGAATGGATGCATCAGTGAACAAAGAAATGGATTGAAGAGGACAGAGAGGTATGCATGGGTGGGCAGGTGGGTGAATAACTGGAGAGCTGTGGATACAGGGGTGGGTGAGTTGGTTAGTGGATGCATGGATGGATGGAATATATATATATACACATATATATGTACATATATATATATATATATGGCTTAGTGGATGGGTGAGTGGTAGATGGACAGATAAATAGGTGGGTGGTTAGTGCATGGGTGAATGGATGGAGGAATTGGATAAAATGATGGGTGGGTTAGTGGATAGGTATATGTCCATGAGCAGAAGCATGGGTTGGTGTCTGGGTAGGTAGACAGATGAGCAGGTGGGTGGAATGTTAAGAGAGTAAGTAGAAGTGAGTAGATGAGCCAGAGGGACACATATGTAGCACATGAGTATGCTCAGATTTAAGAGAATTCTAAGAGGGAAGAGCTGCCTGCAAATTACCTTCAGGGTTGACCTGTTCCTAGCATTGCAGACCTGCAAGCTCGCCTTTGTATTCTCAGACACTCTCTCACCTGGTCCTCATGAATTAGAAGGGGTAGGGTGGCATTTTCCCATTTTACAGATCAGGAAACTGAGGCTCTGAGTTGTTATGGAAGCAACCTACCAGCAATGCAAAATGCCTGGCGAATTTGGCTCTGGCCTGGCAAGCTAGACCCCTGTCAGAGCTTGTGGTGTTTACAGAGGACCCTTGTTAAGTCTCCACAGAACATTCCTCTCAGTCAGTGGAGGAGTATTCTGGAGCCCTGGGTAGCACTACGCTAGAGCTCGTTGGTTAGTGTGTCATCTGTGGTATATGGAATCTGGAAAATCCATGGCCTGGGCTCCTGGGGTGGGATTTCACAACCTGAAGAGTTCCTGGGCTGGAGTCTCTTGGGGCAGAACAATCAGAGCTCGAGTGGCCACAGCTTGCTTGTCCCTGCATCCTCAGTCAGCTGCTGAGAGTCAATGCCGGCGTATTAGCCACATCTGGTGCTGCTGCCCAGTGACAGTCATTGTCTGAGCAACAGGAGTCACATTGTCCACCCCCTCTGTGTCCCTCCATTGAGTCTCCATAGCAGGTCTGTGGTTCATTCGCCTCTGTATGTGGAGAAAGTAGAGGGTTTATTTTCACCTAAAAAATCAGTCTCTCACTGGAAGAGACAGGCAGCCACCGCGGGGGGGAGACGCAGAGTCCTCGTGTCTAGGATGGAAGTACTCAGTTTTCAATTTTGGCCCTGTCTTGTCAAGGTCCTGTAGCCCAGTCCCCAATGTCCAAGCTCTCTGACTTGGTGTCAGTTTTATCCTTGGTGGTGCAGGAGGCAGGGCGTTCCAAGAGACGGGCAGGGCTGAGCCCACCGCAGGCTGCAGGTAAGAAGCCCGCCCGCCCGCTCTCCTCCTTGAGCTGAGCCCTAGCTGGTGAGGACTTCAGGACTTGCAGCCATTGCTGTGTGCACAGGGTTGGGGTAGTGCTTGGTAGGTCTCCCTGTACTGAGTGGGTCCTGAAACATCCCAGCATGCCTTGCATGGTTTCTTTGTTTGCTCCTGGGAAAGTGTCACCCCAGTGGGAGGATGCGATGATGCCACCAAGTGTCCTCTTGGTAAACAAGCTACTGTGGTGGTGTGAACTCTTGCTCCAAGTGGGCTCGTCTTCAGGTGTACTGTTGTTCTTTGCTGTTTCTTGTGGACTCTTCCCAGTGGCAGAGCTCAGGGCTGGGCAGGCAGTCGGTAGCTCGGTGGGGCAGGCAGTCGGTAGCTCAGTGAGACAGGCAGGGGAGACTTTGGACTTGGACTGCCTGAGTTCATGTCACTCTCAGCCCCTCACCTCACTTCATGCCGGTCCAGGACCTCAAAGAAAGACCCCTCCCTGAACCTCAGTCTCTTGATCTGTGAAATGGGCCAAATTCCAGTTTGGAAGAGTTCATGTTGGGAAAGAAGCAGTGAAGCCCAAGAAGCATGTGGCTGTGTCTGACACCAAGGACTTTGAGACCTTCTGTCCCTTCAGGGTCCCCCTTGAAAGGTCAAAAGTGTGCCTATCCACTGCCAAGTGAAAAATGTCACTTCGTCTGAAAATGTGACTCCATTTCCCCAGGTTGGAGGTGTGGTTGGAACTGCAGTGAGGTGTCACTTTGCTCAGGGCATGCTCACCTTCTGGGCCCTGGCTCTGAGGAGGCCGCTCTAGTGTGTCACGCTTCTGGCCTGTGAAAGGCATTCATTCTGCTGTCCTTTTCTTTGATTTGCTTTTACTTTTGAGCATTAGGTAAAGCAGGGCCCCCCAAGACAAACATGGTGAGCTGCCTTTACAAATGGATCTTTCCCTTCCAGCCGCCAGGCGATTGGACGTGGAAGACAGCAGTTTTGAGCAGGATAGCAGGAAGGTAATAAGGGGGGCTATGGTCCTGCAGGGTGGGATGGTTCCCCCACCTGGATCTCCGGTCCTTCTCTTACTCTGCTCCTGGGGTCCTGGGAGGCCCAAGGTGGGAGCCACACCCACCTGCCTCCTTCTACACTCAATATGAGCACTTGCTCTGCCGGGTATCCAGGTCAGGGCTCTGGGACTGAGGAGATGTGGACACTGACAAGCAAACAAACCCAGTGCATTCTGGGGTATTTGACATGAAGGTTCTAGTACAGTTTGGCAGGTGTTTTTTTTTTTTTTTTTAATAAATGCCAGAGAGTAGAATGTAGTAGACCTTACTGCTATACTTTTTTGATGTGACCACACTGTGAAAGCAGCCAGAGAGGGTGTGTGTGTGTGTGTGTGTGTGTGTGTGTGTGTGTGTTGCATCACAACAGCAAGCTGCAGGCTGTATTTGGCCATTTCTCCAGCTGCTTCACGAACTTGCAGAGTGTATGAACGAGACACCTTTAATGGTGAGACCAGCATTAAAAGCAGTGGGGTCGGCTTCTGAGGTAGAAGTACAGAAGCTACTGGAAGGTTCTGGTGAGGTGCTTCCACCATGGTAGATGACCTCAGTGTTCCCATAACCTTCCTTTCCTCTGCAGAAGACCACCTGGCTGCTCCTCAAGGGGGATACAGACACCAGAACAAACTCTCCAGACCTGGACAGCCAATCTCTGTCCCTCAGCAGCGGGGCTGAGCGAGAACCTCTGCAAAGGATGCCTGGGGACAGCCTCTACTCACGTGAGTGGCTCTTCTGATGTGCACTGGAGACTGCCAACGAAGGGCCCCTACTAAGTGGACCCCCAAATCTCAGCTTTCCTCCCTAAAAAAAACCTAAAAGCAAGAGTCAGCATGTAATCCCAGCATTTGGAAGACTGAGGCAGAAGGATTGCCATGAGTTTGAGGCCAGCTTGAGCTGCATAGGGGGACTCTGTCTCAAAAATAAAAATTAAAACAAAACCAAAAAACAACCAAAAGAGCATTCAGATGTGAATCAAGCCAACTAAAGGTCTGAGCCCTGGCCTCACCCACCACCTCTCTGCGGTGACACAGCTAGCTAGTGTGCGCACAGCGCCCCCTCGTGGCTCTCTCAGAGCTGGCAAGAAAGCAAAGAGAGCAGCTCTCAGGGCCTCTTGCCCCGGGGGCCGATGTGGTCATGGTCAGGGGGCAAGTCCAGCCCTGGAACTGGTACAAGGCACTGTCCTGGTCCCTGTGACATCCCAAGCAAGACACTTGGAAATTCTTAGGAGGTATGGCCTGACGTCACAGGCAACAAAGCTGATGTCTGCCTAGCCTTGGGGGTGTTGTGAAGCCTGGCTTAGGGGTGATTCTCAAGTACAGAGTAAATTCCCCATTGCATTGTCCACTGGAGATGCTGTAGGTCACAGGCAGAGTCAGCAGCAGAGGCTGCAGGTGGGCTCAGGTTCTCCCAGAAGCAGCCTCTGCTCTAAGCTACACAGGGGGTTGTTTGCTATGGCTGTGGCTGTGGTGGGAAGTGGAGGTCATGAGAATCTATCTATGTGGTGTGGAAAAGCAGAGAAAGTACCCAGCATCATGGTGGCACCGACTCTGAGTGAAATCTGGACTCTCTGATGACTGGCTGATGATAGAGAACAGAGCAGCAATGCTGACTCTCCGGTCGTTAGGCCCTGAGTGGGCAAGAGTACTTTGGCTGGCCAGCAGTGCATCACCATGACTGTTCACACCCACCTCTCCTCCTGACCGTGGACGGCACTATTTGACCACGGCACACTAGAAGTGCCCTGCAGCGGAGGGAGGAACAGGGATGCAGACAGCCGGACATTGTGACCAACTGGAAATGGAAATGTTCTTCTGTGTGGGGTCTTTGTAAGCAGATGAGGTTCCTTGGGATCTCAGAGCTTGCACACAGACTGATTTCAACATGAGAGGGCACATCAAATGGCCCCATAGGGTCTCCTGTAGGTTCTTTTAGAGGAAGAGCTAGCTGAAGGCGTGGTGAGAGAAGGTGGAGATTCTATGTGCCTGCCTGTGCCTACTGGGGTGACTGCATACCATCCCTCAGCCCTCTGTCCTAAGGATCCCTGCCCCAGGTGGTGCCCTCTTGCTGGGTGTGCACATGTGCTTTGTGGTACTTGAGTTTGAGTCATGGAGGCTTCTCCACAGAGCAGACCTTAGGAGTTGCCCATAGCTCTCACTGCCTTATGTGGTATTCTGGTATCCAGGCATTAGCTGGGGGTCAAAAATTTATATTGGTATTTCAGGATGGTGTTTTCCAGTTTCTGGTCTTTGCCCTGTTAGGGGAGTGCCTGGTTCCATTCCCATGACCTCACCCAGATTCTCCCCATGGCGGTCAGCCTGTGCCCTCAGCCATCCCCACTGGAATGTATGGACTTCCTGTGGTTCAGGACTGAGTGGGGCAGGGGCGCAGTGTGGGAAGAAACCCAGCTGGAGATGCTACCTCTCGGGGTCCTGCTTCTGCTGTCGCTGTGCTGTGTGGCCTGTGCATGTCCCCTATACCTTCCTGTAGCACTTTCTCATCTGCAGATGCTGGAACAAGGGTGTTCATCACAAGCACTTTTGAGTGTGGTGGACCCTGTGAGGTAGGCTGTTCCAGGCGTCTTCATTGGTCACCCCCACAGTGACAAGGGCTTTCCTGTCATCCCGTTCCTCCACTGCATCCCTGCAGCAAGCCAACATGAGTGGTGTGGACAGGAAGTGGCTGCTATGTGGGTCCACCTGGCCTGTGGGAACCCAGCTACCTGTGCTTGGACCCCTGCCACCTGTTATCTGCCAACAGTCCTGATTACATCCTCCTGCCTCTGCGTTCTCCTGGTGTCCTGACTTCAGATCTCCTGAGCAGGGAGCCCACAGGGTCTAGCACTGTACCTGTGCCTTAATCTCCATCCCAGCAGTGCTGCACACAGGGCAGTTCCCACAGGGCAGCAGTTCTCTGCCAGGCTCTGCTAGCCTATCAATGGGGTGCGTGTTTTATTGTAGCTGTGTTCACCTCCCTTCTGTATCCCATGCGGGTGCTTTCTCACTCAGTGAGTGGTCATTAATGACAGCCTGAGTCAGCACAAAAGGGGACAAGTTGGCTTTTGTTGTAAGAAGAGGGCCCTAGAGAGTGAGGCTTGATGCCCCGAGTCTCCTCCCTAGCTTGCACCCTGTGGACACATATCCTCTGGGTCCCACACTCCTGACCTTTCCTGTCCTATCCTCTCTTTTGAGGTCTCTCCCTCACAGATGTGAATACAGATGTGCACAGACACAGGCATGGCAGTCAGAGATCTGGTAGTATAATTCAAGCACCTGGGCTGTAGAAGCCGCTGCCCAGGGGTTTCAGCGGTCCCTAGCAAGGTCCCTGCTTTACATCATCAGGTTGAGAGGAAGGTGGGAAAAATGGGTTCAGGGTGGCTCGGGGCTTGGAGACAAATGAGTCTCTCTGACTTAGCAATTCAGGTAGTGCAGGGGGAAGACCTCAGCGGGGGGGCCACCTCACCCCAGATTGACCTGTGCCTTTACCATTGATGTCACCTCTGTGTCCTCCAGCAGGGGGCCCCTGTGGAGTGTGGAATGGCGGAATGTGCTCGTCTCTGCTCCTTAGAGCATTGCCTTCCCTTGAGCCAGTCAGCAAGCAGCCAGTCGCAGCACAGGCCTCTGTGGCTCTATTCTTCTCTGAAGGGAAGGGTAGGAGGGAGGGAGGGAAGGAGGGAGGGAGGGAGGGAGGAAGAAAGGAAGGAAGGGGAAGGGAAGGGAAGGGAAGGGAAGGGAAGGGAAGGGAAGGGAAGGGAAGGGAAGGGAAGAGAAGAGAAGACAAGAGAAGGGAAGGGAGGGAGGGTAGGTAGGTGGGTCAGACTTTCCCTCCACCCTTTGACCCCTGCAGAGTTCATGGTGAGAAAGAGCTGCCCCACATTCCCTTGCCTGTGTTTATGAAGAGCAGGTCCTCCTGACCGGTCAAGTCTCCTGGGAGTACTGAGGGGGACAGCCGAATGCCTGGTGGTAGAGCTGTGATTGAGACCCCTAGGTGACAGAGTCACAGACAGCAGAACTGGAAGATCTTGGGCATTTGCAGCGCTGAATCAGGGTCCGGAAAGGCAGGAGCAGTCCACTCACCTAGCACACGGTCCTCGAACACCTTCTGTGTCCCAGCCTTGCCTTGGTGTGGAACCAGAGCTGGGCCTGGAACAGAAAAGGCCTCCTGTCCTGTGGCACTGCAGTGAGATGGGGCAAGTCAGGTGGCATATGCAAGTTGGCAGCTAAGGCATGCTGGGAAAAGTGCCATGGGAATGTAAGAAGTCTCTGGGGAGGAGGCCATTGTCCAGCAGGCCTCAGTTGTGGTCCTGGAAGCAGTGAATGCTTGGGAAGGGATGATCCAGCTGAGGGTAGAGGCAGGGCTAGCAAACTGTGTGGCTAGGTCATTGTTACCCGTTCCCACCCCCACCCTGTGCAACGATAGCCCCAGAGGACTTTAGCTTTCTCCCCTGAGCTGGGACCAAGTTGGCCAGAAGGTGACAGGAGATGACTGCCAGCATCTGTGTTAGGGAGGTATTCTGGGCAATGCACAGCATAGATGAAGGTTTGGGGATTGGCTTCTGCAGCGCCCCAGGGAGACAGACACAATGCTATGGTGGGAGTGGGACTAGCCAGACTCCAGATGGGAACAGGCACGACTTTCAGGAAAGCTCTGAAGGCTACAAATGTGTCCAGAAAACCTCAAAAGGAATCGACACAGAGCATTGTACTCATACCCAGGTCCAGCTGGTAGAGCTCCAGCTAGTCACTGCTGTGTGACCTTGGGTCCCCTAACAAGCCCCTATGGTATGAAATGTCCTTATGGACAACAATGAGAATGACCCAGGAACCTGTAGGTTGAGGGGCTGACACTTGGGCATGTAGTCCTGTGAAGACGTCCAGGTGGAGCACTCAGACTCACATGCCAGACTGCAGCTCAAGCCTGTCCCGCTGGCTTCCACAGCCTAAAGTACACATATACTCAGGGACATTGAGTTCTGATGTAGGGAGCTGAGAGGAACTACCCCGCACAGAGCAGGCAGTGGTGGTCACATACTGGACCCCAACGAAGAGGTGGTGACTTGCTGTGGCTTGCCAGACAGTTGTCAGAAGAATGTCCTCGGATGTGGAGAGAAGCCTGCACAGGAACACACACTACCTCTCTCAGTCACACATCTTGAGTTTTCAGTGGCTGCCCCGACCTCTCATGAGCCATCCTAAGAAGAACGGAGCCGACTCCAAGAGCAGCGGGCAGCATGCTTCATAGTGGCTGTGGGTGGCCTGAGAGCTGGCACAGGGTGTGTTGTTAGACTAAGCCTAGGCCTAGCTCAGGAGTTGCTGGGGGTGGTGGTGTTCAGTGCCTAAAGGGCCTGATATAACCTAAGGTCATGAGCACACAGCTGGGAACTTCCTCAGGATCCTCTGTCCTCTATACCTGCCCCTCTGTGCACGCCCACTTTTCTGTCATGTCTACTTTTGGCCACACACTCTTGAAGGCCATCTGACCATATCAGATATGCAGGTCCCTAGAAGACCTGCTAGGACCATTTGATTTTATACAGGTCACTCGATCTCCCCCGCACACATACACACACACACACACACACACACACACACACACACACCCCTTGTGTTCAAAGCACAGAGACCCTTGAGCATGGAGTTAGCACTCTGAATGTGTGAAGGGATTTGAAATACAAGAATTACCTGTTCTGTTGCATACGGGACTTTGGGACGTTTAAAATCACACAATGGCCAATCCCTCCCTGAGAAAGATTGATTGTAACAAGACCTAGATAGCAACTTAGAGGACAAGAACACCCACCATAGTAGACTCACCTGTCTAGCTCTCCCTGCTAAGTACACCTGAAAGAAGGGGGCAACGGGGAGCCAGCGGCCACAGGGTGGGAAGGAGGAGGAGGCTGGCCACCTCTACAGGGGTAGGGGATGGGTATGGAGCAGGAGGCCTGCAGAGAGGAGGCCCGGGAGATAGTCTCTGTTTGTCACTAGCATCTTCTGTCTCCCGGCTGGTAGGACAAACACACAGGCAGCTCTGTCAGGGATTGGGGGCACCAGTAACTCCAGGCAAGTCGAGAAGAATGGAGTAGTTTACTAATCAGCACTCTGAAAAACAATGACCATGTCCGTCAGTCTAGCCCTGCACACTGGGCCCAACAGAACTCTGGCCTGCTAAAATGGAAGACTACCTAAGATCCCATCTCTTATCACAACAATTAGATATTCAGGATTCAATCAAAAGAATGATTTGCAACACCCAGAACTGTGACATTAGTATTAGAATGAGAAAGTCACCAGACTCGAACACTGGAAAGAATTGGTGTTGACATCATCTGACGAGGATTCTAAGACATCCGTCATAAAGATGCTCCAGGGAGCAGTTGTGTCAAAACTGGAATAGAGAAAAAGTCTCACCAGAGAAACACAAGTGACTTTGGAAAGGAGTCAATTGGGAACTGACATTGAACTGCGAAGTAAAATAATGTCAATACCTGTTGTGTGGGCTCAGGGACAGAATGACTGACTCCGACAGAGGACATTGGGATCTTCGTTCCAGTGTGGACAGCAGAGAGAAGAAAAACAACCAGGTGCCTGGGAAATGGTGCTTGTGTCTTTGAATTCCCTGAAGGGGAGAAAGAATGGGTTAGAGACATCCAAAGCGGCAATGGCTGAAAGCGTCGCAGACTCAGCAGAAGATGTAAGCCTGCAAGGTCAAGAAACTGAGTGAACTCCGAAGAAGATCAACCTAAAAAGTCCACACCAAGATGTGGTACTAAACCTCTGAACACAAAGGTTTAAAAGAGCTTGAAAGTACACAGTGAGGAGAGCCATGTCATCTACAGGAAGCACTAGTTAGTTGGTGGCAGCTCCCTCCATATGGAAGCCACAGGGACCGGAAGTGAGTGACTGGAAGTGTGCTAAAGGGAAGGCCTGTCTGTGAGTTCTACATTCAGTGAGAATATGCTTCTGGACAGAAGGCACAGAGACCTCAGATAAGGGAAAACTGAGAGAAATTGTCACCTTAAAGAGTGGTTGAGGGACCTTCTCCAGAAAGAGAGTGTTAACTGCACAGGCTCCAACTTTAGAAAGGGAAAAGTCTAGGCATAGAGGGTGGGGCGGTATGACCACCAGTCCTCTTTTTTTTTTTTTTTTTTTTTGGTTTTTTCGAGACAGGGTTTCTCTGTGTAGTTTTGCGCCTTTCCTGGAACTCACTTGATAGCCCAGGCTGGCCTCGAACTCACAGAGATCCGCCTGCCTCTGCCTCCCGAGTGCTGGGATTAAAGGCGTGCGCCACCACCGTCCGGCCACCAGTGCTCTTTTCAAGTTTCTTTTTTTAAAAATTGTTTTATGTGGATAGGTGTTTTGCCTGCATGTGTGTCTGTGCACCATGTGCACACAGTGCCCATAGAAGCCAGAAAGGGGTGTTATATATGGTTGTGAGCCACCATGGCGCCTGAGTGCTCTTAATTGCTGAACTGTCTCTTCATCCCCATATTTCCATACTTAAAGGAAAAAGTATGACCAGGGCTGGAGAGATGGCAGAGGGCCAGAGCTCAGGTACCAGCACCCACACTGGGCAGCCCACAACTGCCTATAACTCCAGCTCCAGGGGCTCTGACCACCTCTTCTGGCCTATGGGCACCAGCACAGGATGGGTGGGCAGCTTTGTACCTGGTACTCAGGTCAGTCCTCAGTGTACACCTCAGAGTGAATGGTGGGGGCATGTGGCCCATAGCCCCTCTGAGCCTTTTCCTGGCTGCCCAGCAGCTCCCATGATGTTTGACCTCATGCTAGTAAGCATCAAGGACCCCTGTGTCTCTGCCTGGCCTATCCCATTTCAAGAGAAGCTAGTAATCCCTATTTGAATTTGAGATTCCCCAACCTCAAAGATCTCCAACCCCATTTGGCTGGTGGTGGCCTGTGGTGGCTATCATAGCACAGGATGACACTACCTAGGATGTCCTGAGTCTGGGAAAGGAGCTAGCCTGGATGATGTAGTACCAAGGCTTATCCTGAACATGGGTACCAGCTCGGCTGGGCCCCATTCCTGTGATGTCCCTGGTGTGAATACCTGGCTTAGATATCACCCTCTGGGTCCTGGGGATAGAAGGTCGAAAGAAAGGCAGGAGGATCATCTTTATGGGCCTCTGTTGTTGTCAGCTGCCTAGTCCTGTCTCTGTTGGAAGCATCATGGGCCCTGCCCTCCCCTGGCCTGGCTGCGTGCGTGACGAGGTTGTGCTGTGTCTGTTACAGGCTTCCCTTATTCCAAACCTGACTCTCTCCCAGGACCCGGGAAGGATGGCCTGGACCTCCGGGTAGGTACTTGGACCCTCCCTACCTGTGGGACACTAACCACCACTTGCTGCTTACCTGCACTGGTTCCCACAGCGTTGTGACAGAAAAGGCAGGAATCCTGCTTGCCCACCTGCCTCTGCCTGATGCTCTGCCCCAGATGCTGCCACTGTAGCCTTTTCCGTGTCAAGAGTGACCAGACCACACCTGGCCACACTCTGGCTTCTCTCCGCTGTGCTCCAGAAACCAGAGTCCCCAGTGTGTAAGGCAGGGGAGATGTAGGTCTCCCAGAGTAACTAGGGCTGCTTTGAGATGTTCTTCAGCCCCACCTTCTTTCCTGGTGGCTAGAGCCAGCTAAGTCTGGAATGTTCCTGTGCCCATGGAGCCATACCCATCCCATGTCACTGCCATGTGGTCATGAGGAATATGTCCTTATCCCCTTTCCAATCTCAAGGCACATGAACACAAGTGCAGGAGGCCTTTAGCCTGCCAACCCAAAGAGAGCCTGCCATGTGCCTTGGTCCAGTGCCCTTCATGATGAGCTTGTAGCCATGTTGGCTCTCAATGGAGATCTATAGTCTAGGGTATCCTCATGATTCAGAACCCCCAGGCCTCATATAAGCACACAGCTCCAGGAAACTTCCATCACCCAGGTAGCGTTTCCTAGTGTCAGGAAGTTTGTGTATAAATCAAGACAATTCACGTCTCAAATCTCAAGAGAATCAGGTGTGTGTGTGCATGTGTGTGTGTGTGTGTGTGTGTGTGTGTGTGTGTGTGTGTGTGTTGTTGTTGTTGTTGTTGTTGTTGTTGTTGTTGTTGGAGTGGTCTTATCAAAATGTGAACTCAGGGCCAACCATCTGAAATAACCTCTCTAAGGCTATGGAACACTCTCAAGACCAGAGAGGCATCTTCAGAGGCTGCAGGCATCCTTTGGGACTGGTCATTGTTTTCTCCATCTTCTCAGGCTCCAGTTTACTATGTTTCTGTCCAAGACTCAGCTTCAGGGTGCCCCCCCCCCCACAGATGCCTCTGCATGGATGGAATCTAGAGTACCGTGGCTTCCCCTCCCATTAACCTCTCTTCCTGCTCTGGAACAGACCTTGCATGTTGCCTGCTTCCTTGATCTTTTTCCAATGGAATTTGCCTTCCACAGGGAAAGCATGGGTCTAGAAACCACACAGGACTCCCCTGACATGAAATGTAAAACCCTCCACTCAGAGCCAGGGCTTTAGGGGCTATGGGAGCCCTGTCTGTCTTTCCAGAAGGTTTTCTTTTTACCTGGAACAGTTGCTCTCTAAGCAAGGGGCCCACAGGTGCCAGTGACCCAGCTTGACCTAGCTAATATGTCCCTCTACTCAAGTAAGAACTTGGGGGTCTCCTTGGTGGATGAGAGGAAAGTAGGGACACTGGACTGTCTGTATGATTAGCAGCCATCTGTGTGAACACATGTGTCTAGTCGGCCATCTATGAGAACACAGAGAAGTTGATCTCCTGGGAGAGTCTTGGCTTGCCTATGGCATTGGTGAATTTCCATGTCTGCAGAGGTCACGGTCTCTACCGGCTCCTCCTAGTCCAGTTGTGAATAGGTGATCTGAACTCTGGTGGGTCCATCTTGGTCTTAGAACTATTGTGAACATTATCTTAACTCTCTGCAGGACCGAGGGGCAGGCCTTGTGTGAACGTGGGAGGAGAGAGTGGGCAGACCTGAGTGCCCTAGGCTTGAACTCTGAGTGCTCCCAAAGGTGGAGTCCATCCTCACAAGAGTTCTGACTTTGCACTTGGCCCTGAGATCCTTTGTCTCCTGCCCATGCTCCTGCTCATTCTCACTCCATCTAATACCCGTATGTACTCCCCTGCCTCCTCAGCAGAAGGCTGGCTATTCAGTCACCTGAGCAGCCATGCTCAGCAGTTCAAATCTGTCCCTTCTCTCTGGAATTCCTGTAGTGCTTGCCCACAAACATCTGCTGGTGGTGACCTGCAGTGCCCCAGAATCATTCGTGGAGTTCTTTGCTACCAGAAAGGATTCGGGGGGCAGGGTGTCTAAGTCAAAAATTAGATTTTGATTCAGTAAGATCAAAATCTAAAAGAGAGGGAGACCTCCGGAGAATGTTCTCTCACAAACAAATGACAGTGTATGAGAAAAGATGCCAAAGCATCACTCATGTGTCCTGATAGTGAAGGCTAGGTAGGTAAAATGGCTTTTATAGTTCCCCTCATCTGAAGGGGCAGAAGTCCTCCTGAGTCTCCATCTAAGAGGAGTTTGTCACAAAGACCTAGTGATCCCTAGCATTGTGTGTGCCGAAGATCATGAGACTGTCCTGATGCCCAAACCTGCCCCAGGAGGAAGATGCTCATAGCCCAGCAGACTAGCAGCCACCTGCTGCAGGTCCCCCTGTGAATGAGGCAGTAATGATTGAAATGTGCCACCTGGCCCATCAGTTAGAGAATAGTCACTGGCCACCTGAAGGTCCTTGTGGCTGCTCCCTGGAAGAAATTCCACTTGGAGAAATGCTTGATGTTACCTGTGAAGAGACTAAATTCCAACATTAAAGAAAAAAAAAAGTCTTGCCAGACTGGGTTAAAAAAATGGCGTTATCATAGTGTGTCATTACAAGATATACACTGAAAACATATTCTTATTAGAAATGACAAGAGATGCTAAAATCACAAATGGGAGGTGGGAATAGTGATGCTATGGCAAAGTGAAATTAAGTTTCAAACACATAATATATGAAGAGGGAGCAGTAATGCACAGAGTACCAGTGTCCCAGGCTTTATGAAGCATTGACAGAATCCAGAAACGTAAATGCACCAAACAACACAGCTTCTATCGGGGCTTTGCATGTTCTTAAAATAAAACATAGGTCTAGTAAACAAGAGTCACCCGAAACAACACAGTAATTACTCTCAAGCTTAACCCTGTAGACAAATGCAAAATTTATACCTTTTGAATCCAGTTTTCATGGGTTCATAAATCTCTAAAACTGTTTATGTCCCTCAAGCATGGTGGCGCACACCTTTAGTCCCAGCACTTGGGAGGCAGAGGTAGGCAAATCTCAGTGGGTTCAAGGCCAGCTTGATCTGTATAGAAAACTCCAGGATATCCTAGGCTACATAGTGAGACCTTGTCTCAAAATATTTAAATTTATATTTTTAAAGTGTTTATGTCTGGAGGCAGAGACAAGAGGACCAGGAATTTAAGGCCACCCTCAGCTACATAGTGAGTTCAAAGCTAACCTGGGCTCCATAAGACCTATCTCTGAGAGAGGCATGGCGTGGGGTGGGGGTGGGTTCTTATGTCCGTGACTATAGATCTTCAGCTGTGATCCTGGAAAGAACATGTGTTTGAACTAGACAGCCCTGAACTCCCAGCCATCTTGAGGCAAGTTATGTAACTTTCAGTCTTTTCCTAGAACTAACCAGGGCGGGGGTGTGATTCTTACATCTGAGTGATTATGAGAGCAAGTATGGCTGTGAGATCTCTTCCTGAGCTCTCTAGCATGATTTCCACGTAAGTCAGGACTTCAAAAGCAAGCCCCCATCCGCTCTTCGGCACCAGCTTCTGCTGAGTCAGGCAGCTTATTCCTACATGGCTTTAGCAGGAAAATCACAGCTGCCGGTGTGGGTGGCCATGATCTCATTCCTACCAGCAATCATTGTGCAGTTCCGGGAAAGCAGAGCACATGGGCTCAAACTCCTACAGTCCTGTGCACTTTCCATGTGAATTCAGTAAGGTTGCTTGACCTTTCTGAGCCTGGTCTGTAAAGCCTGAGGGTGCTTCCCACTTTGTGGGGTACAACAAGATTGGAGAATGTGTCAGTAGAGCTGGTAAATGCCCAGATGAGGAAGACGAATAACATGTCAGCTTTAAAAATCCTGGCACCTCATTGAGAACTGCAGAGGAGTTAGCCAGAGTAGGGCCAGGCAGTACAGACTTGAGCTGGCTCTCTGCTGCTGGCCAGCACATACATGTTAGCCCAAGATTTGCTTGCACAGAGTGGTCTGTAGAGCTACATGGGGCATAGACTCCACTTGTCCTGCTTAGACCAAGGCCCCTGTTCCTCCATTTGGAGGATGGCCCACTTCCCATCTTCCCTCTCTTTCCTCTCACCTAGAAGGCTGGAGGAAGCTGGTTCTGCTTGGAGTTGTTGGCCTGGGTGATCGACTGCTTGTGATACAAGATTCCAAACACTATGTGGCAGCATTCCTTCTTAGCATCAGTCAATCTGGGCTGCAAAGGTGGGGCCAAGGCAGACTGGCTTCACTTTGCCCAGAGACTCTCTGATGGACAGGTGTGCCTGAGTTGCTGGTCTGGGGCTGAGACAATTGTTCCTAAGAGTTGTTTTTGAAAACTTCTAAGGGGAAATGGTGGAAGGTCATGGAGAGTTATTGGCTGATGCAGACCCCTGGCTAAGGGTGCATGCATGGCTTAGGACCCAGAGAGGCAAACTAAGGTTGAACCCAAGGATGGAGTCATTGAAGTATATCGCATGTTACCACAGTGGTGTTAGATCCAAATCCACTGGACTTGGTGGTGCACACCTTTAATCCCCACACTGAGAGGAAGAGACAGGCAGGGCTCTATGAGTTTGAGGCCAGCCTGGTCTACATAGTTAGTTTTAGATCAGCCAAGTCATTGCAACAAACAAACAAAACAAGAGAGAGAGAGAGAGAGAGAGAGAGAGAGAGAGAGAGAGAGATCCAAATCCACATCCAAAAGTCCATGATAAGCCAAATATCAGAGACTTTAAATAAAGGCCTCCTCCAACCCTCTGCTTTCCATACTCACCCTCTCAGCAGCTGGTCACAGCCTGCTGGATCCAGCTCTGAGGCAGGAAGGAGGTAGTGGCATATCCCTGGGCTTCCGCTTCTCTGTTTCAGGTGAAGGATTTTAGTGTGCAGGGTCTCTCTGCTTCCACATTCTCTGGGGTGCGTAGCCCATTCCCAGCTTGCCCCCCAGCTTGCTGTCTGTTGTGAGGTCCATCGGCAGCAGCTCTTCTTGTAACTGTATCTGTAGCTGGAGCACATGGCGCCTCTACCTGCGGTGCTCTCTGAAATACAATCCCTGGGCCCAGTTTCAGAAACTCGGCCCAACAGCCCTGACCCTGTTTCAACCCCTGGGCTGTGCTGGGGACTGGGGTATGGTCAGACATTCTTCAGGGACCTCAGCTCACCCCACAGTTCTGGTGCAGACAGCAGGAATGGCGGGGCGGGAGTCAGACAGGGCACGGATGGTGCAGGCCTGCGGGGGCTTTAGTGCACTTTGCAGTGGTGGGGCCCTGTAGACAGAGGTAACTTGTACATACGGGTTTTCCCAAGTGGACAGAAGAGAAAGAAAGAACTTCAACGACCACGATGGTGCTGACATGACAGTTTGTTAATGACAGCCATGGGAGTTGAGGGCAGTGACCTAGGCAGGTGGCAGCCCCCTCCTCCCCCAAGAATGTCACTTCTTGGGTATTAATGTCAGAGCAAGGCCACTCTGTCCAAGGTACCAGGGGTTTCTGGAAACCAGAATCCTGGTCACCCTGGAGTTGTGGGGGTGCCTATGGAGGCAGAAGCCCCTTGTGTCTTGGGGCTTTGGGGTGCATGGACATTGACACTCTGGATTGTGTAGCTAGGTAAGGCACTGGGGACTCTGGCAATAGAGTGAGGATGATGCAAAGCCCCCAGGAGGCAGTGGCCAGTGAGTGCCTCTTTGCCATCTTGTAGGCACAGTGCGGCTGGGGAAGACTCTTGGGTCTACCTAGAGCTTGGGGACAGCAGACTGTAGCCACTTTTCACAAGGAGGAGCAGAAATACCACAGGCTATACCCATCACAGTGTGCATACAGGAATAGACACTAAACTGCCCTGTAGGCCATGCCAGCTATAGAGCAGGACCCAGGCATCAGAGCTCATTCTTAAAGGTAGGGCAGAGTTGATCAGACAGGCAAGGTTCAAAGACTTCTGAGGCAGGTATCCTGGGTACTCACCTTCCAAAGTCCAGCTTTGCCATCTGGCTGTCACCTAAACCTGTCAATCACCCTCTTCCTCCTCCAGCTGTGTGAGGACCCAGGAAGCATTGGGGGCTGTCTCCCAGCCCCCTACTGCCTGCCCCATGCAACCTGCCTCTTGCCGGCCTCTCTCTCTTTCTCTCTTCCAGAATGCCAACCTGGCCCCTTGTGGAGCAGAGCCGGATGCCAGTTGGGGCACTCGAGGTACACACAATGGGGACCCCTGTGGGTCTCTGGCTAGGCCAGAATCACTAGCATATGTCTACCAGTCTCATTCTGAGACATCCCTCTGGGAACTGCTGGCAGAAGGTTCTGCACCATGGATGAAGGGTCTCCTGGGGATACCTGTTGACCCCTCAGCTCTTCCATCC